>PVKE010015989.1:0-32608 GCA_004027555.1 Craseonycteris thonglongyai
TATGGACACACTCAATAACTTGGAGATTGCCTGAGGGAAGGGGAGGAGGGGGGAGGGAGGGGAGGAGGGGAGGTGGGAGAGGGCACCAGCATTATGGACACACTCAATGGTTTGGTGTTTACCTGGAGAGGAGGGAGGAGGGGGCAGGTAGAGTTGTGGGGGGAGGGGGGAGTGGGTACCAGATATATGGTGTTGGAGGGGGACCTGGGAGCTGGGCACATAATGCGATGCATGGGTGATGTGATGTGAAGTTGTACATAGGGAAACTATCTGATTGTTACCAACCAATGTCACCCCATTAAAGTTAACAATGAAATATAATAATATATAAAAATAAATAAATCAATCAAATTAATTAATTAAAAAAAAAAGTTCTCATCACAAGAAAAAAAAATGATACAGGATGCTGAGATAGCTCAGCATGTTGAGCATTTGCCTTGCACCTGCAAGGTCCAGGGATTGAATCCCAGCCCCACCCATGCATAACTCAATATGATGAACTACGGAGCAACTGGTAACTGCCAGGATAGCAGTGAAGGTTCTTGCCTCCCATGTGGGAGGCCTCCAGTTCAGTTCCCACCCCACAGACCCACAGCCACATGTATGGTGTGAAACTATGTCACAATTAATAATGTACAACTGGAGACTGCTCTGGGCCCTCCCATTTCGCTCTCTCTCTAACCTCTCAAAAACAATAAATCTTTAAAAACAAAGAGCTAATATGTACCCCCAAAAGATGTTAGTACCTACAAAGAAACCCAGTGTTTCTGCCAAAGAAGACAGTCCATAAATTTGTGTGTGATTTTATTGAAGTATAAAGCCGGGGAAGCCTAGATTTGCAGCCCCAGGGAAGAAGGATCCCAGCTCTGGCCCGTGCAGGCCCATATGCTGAACTGGGGCGTGTTTCCCATGTGGGAGGTCCCCAGTTCGGTTCTTACCTCCTAGTTCAGCCCCTGGCTTGTGGAGAAATGCTTCCCATTCAGGAGCCCCCAGCCCAGTTCCCGCCCTGCACAGCCTCCACCCACTTGTGTGGAACAAAACCATGTCGAAAACTGATGATGTACAACTATGGAGACTGCTCTGGGCCCTCCCTCTTCTCTCTCTGTCAAAAACAATAATTCTTTAAAAAACAAATCACAAAAAAAAACCCAACAGCTCAAAGAATAAAAAATGGATGTAATTGGAGAGGAAGAATGTTGAGGAAGGGAAAAAAAAAACAGGTTGTATAGTTTTTATGCTATATACAGGCTCAGCACTGATAAACACTAAAATTGAAAAGATTCTTGGGGCTGCCCAAATAGCTCAGCAAGTTGAGTGCTTGCTTTGCAGCCCCAAGGTACAAAGATCATGTCCCCACCCTGGCCCATGTGAACCCATATGCTGAAGTGTAGTGTGCTTCCCATGTGGAAGGCCTCCAGTTTGGTTCCCCCCAGGACTAGCTTCCCATGCAGGAGGCCCCAGCCCAGTTCCTGCTCTGCACAGCCCTGCATCCACCTGTGTGGAATAAAACTGTCTCAAATTAATGATGTACAACTATAGGGACTATTCTGGGCCCTTCCCCCTTCTCTCTCTGTCAAAAACAATAAAAATAAATCTTTAAAAAGAAAAAAGTTCTCAAACAGTTGAAAAGCATGTTTTAAAATCGCATCTAAAAACAAGATTTTCCAAGCAAAATTTCTAAGAAAAAACAATGATGGAAAAATGTTTTGTTTTGTTTTAAATATATATATATATATATATATATATATATATATATATTGACAGAGAGAGAGAGAGAGAGAGATACAGAGACAGAGACAGAGAGAGAATTGAACTGGGGGAGCTCCCAGTTCAGCATATGGTTCCGCACAGGCTGGGGCCGGGACTCGATCCCCGGCGCTGCAAAGTGAGCGCTTAACCCACTGAGCCATCCCGGCTTCCCAGGAAAAATGGTTTTTAAGGCAGAATATAAAAGTATTTGGAAAACTCTGTATCTTACCATAGAGTGTGTCTTTGAAAAAAATTAAGAGCAAATTAACTCACTTACAGTTAGTGAGTTAATGAGACCATGCTTATTGATCAAATGTTGAGCTCTTCATAAGCAGAAGTTCAGCCTGCCTGCTATTTTCTGCCATCTAAGAGAGACTGCAAACGAGGAAACAGCTAGATCTGATTTTTTTTTTTTTTTTTTTTCAATAATTTCCTACCAATTTTTGTCCAGGGGAGGGTTTAAAAAATCTAATGTGATGAAGTATTTTCCAAGCAAAAATACTCTGGTAAAAACACTTGCTTTCAATTTTCATCATAAATGAAGACAATGACAATAGATTAGCCAAAGTGGTTTAATTATAGCATACTTTATAGCTCTCAAGTTGCATGCTTAAAATTAATGTTTTATCATTTGTTGCAATCAGGAAGAAGACAATACTTGAAGCTTCTACACAAAGTATGATGTTCTTCCCTTTTTTTAAATTTGAAAAGATACATTATTACTATCTTACAAAATGTAATGAATAACCAAAAATTCCTCAAGATTATAAAAAGAAATACTGTTTATTGTTTCATGCTTATTTCTAGAAGGAAAACACCTAGCTAGAATATGAGGAAATGCTCACACTCACTATTGATTAGAAAATATAAATTGAGACATTATTAAATGACAAAATTTAAAATGTGGACAATACCAAGTGCTGGGGTAGTGGGGAATGCAATGCCTATGAGGTGTAAACTGATACAACCATTCAGCAGCCTGACAATACTTATGCCACAATGCCACTCCTGAGTCTGTATCCCAAAGGAATTCTGAAAATAACGCATAGTGGACAAGTACAAGTCTATTTACTGGTAGCACTGTTTACAATAGTCTTTGTATCCATCACTATGGGAATGGATGCACACCATGGAATACTATGCTGTAGTTAGGACCAATTATCTAAATGCACATCTAAAAACATACATAGATCTTAAATCAGTGCTGAGTGAAAAAAGTGAAAAACAGAACAAGATCTACAGCATTTTTTCAGGGAGAATTCTGTAAGTCAAATTCTACAAGGTGGTTAATAAGCAATTTTGGAATTAAAAGATACATACACAAAAAAATCACTAAATATTTTACAAACATGTATATAGAATCAAGAACATATAGCAAACACAGAAAAAGAGGGTGCGCTTGTGGGGTGGGAAATGGAATTGGGAATGAGAAGAGTATTGAACAGAGGGCCTTTATAAACCAATGCTAGACTGCCTAAATCACAGAGTATGAAGTCTAACTTCAGAATGTTTTTCATTCATGAATACATTAATGTATTCAATAAAAATTTACTGAACACCTCAAATGCCAAGTACTGTGTTTAAATATAAACTCTTGTTACTTCTGAAGGGTTTAAAAAAAGAACTGCAAAAAGATGTATATTTTCAGATACATTTTACCTGGAAATGGAAGAAAAAAATAACTTACATTAGAATATATATACTATAAAGTGAGATTCATCATCCTTAAAATAGATGAATTACTTTTTTATAGTATAAAATTTACATTTATAATATATTATATATCTACCCTGAAGTTCCTTAAATGACAAACTTAAATGAAAAGTTGAAATACAAATAGAACTCTAAAGCCCTACAAAATTACACTGTCACATCTCAGTCCATGGTTAAAACATCTTTTCTCATGGCTCTCAGTGGTAAAACTATTTTTTTGGAGAAAAATTTTCTTTACTTTTTTTGTTCTATGTAATTTTCCCCCAAAAGATATTTCAACTGCTCAGGAAGACTTCTAACTAGATTTCCGCTTTCTAAACGATTTCACAAGCTGATTTCTGGCCGCCAATGTAGGACTTCTAGCTAATGTGCTCATCTTACTGCACCGCTAACAGAAAGTGATCAACACATTCGGTGCAAAGTGACATATCGACTCCACATGCCATGGGCACAGAAATGTTTTCTCCCCGAAGTACCTGTTTCCCTTTTTTACAAACCCCAAATGTTAACTAGTATACATGATAATATTGGTAAACAAATAGCAACTTGTGGGACATCATATGTCTAAAGCTCTAAAATTGTAATTCTTCACTATTATAGACTTTGATACTAAGTGTTGGTAGGTGAGAGGATCACTGGAGGATCAAAAGTGAAGAACAGGAATGTTTGCGCCAAACATCATTACTACTAGAAAAAGCCACACTGCATAACCTGTCAGTAGTAGGGTCTCATTTATTCAGGCTTACAAAAAATAATGTATTTTGGGATGCCGGGATGGCTCAGAGGGTTGAGCGCTTGCCTTGTAGATGTGGGCTCCGGGGATTGAGTCCTGGCCCCAGCCCATGCGGACCCACATGCTGAACTGGGACATACATATTTCCCATGTGGGAGGGCCTCCGGTTCAGTTCCCACCAGGGGCATGATTCCCTTGTGGGAGGCCCCCAGTTCAGTTCCACCCTGCGCAGCCCCACATCCACCTACATGGAATAAAACTATGTCGAAACAAATGATATATGACTGTGGAGACTGCTCTGGACCCTTCCCCTTCTCTCTGTCTGTCTGTCTCTGTCAAGCAATAAAATAAATCTTAAAAGAAATACAATGTATTTTCACAAAGTAATAGCTAACAGTGAGTATTTAATGTGTCTCTCACTGTTCTAAACATTTTATATACATTATTTAATTAGTCCTCACAACAACCCAAAGGACTTAGTACTATCATCATCTCCATTTTATAGCTCATTTTTCAAGTCAAACGCAGGCCTTTCTCATCACCTTTAAAACTTCCATCAAATGGCCTCAACTTCTACTCTATCCCCTTCCTGCCATTCCAATCCTCATTTCTGACTCAAAAGCTTATGATTGATGTATCTCACACAAATGGAGAAGTTTTGTTCTTTGGCCAACCTCCTCTTTCTCCCTTACTACTACAGAAGATTCCTTCCTTCATGAAGATGTTCTCAGTTAACCCCTTCCTCACATGCTTCTTAAAGTAAACGCTATAGAAGTACGTAGAGTAAAAAGTGGTTACCTCCTACAAAAAATGGAACACCTCAATAACAGTCCATCATATTGTATAAAAATAAGAATATTCTAAGCATATTGTTCTATAATGTGATTATTTAAAATAACTTAACAATGCACATCTTTCTACATCAACAAATAGAGATCCACTGCATTCTTAATAGATTAGTGGTTATTCCATTGTGTGAACTGATCATACCCAGTCAGTTCCTAACGGGCAGTCTTCATTTTTTTGCTACAACAAAAAATGCTGTAAAGAAAAACTCTGTACTCAGTTTTCATGGGAATGTTTGAATATATCTATAGGACAAATTTCTAAATGTGGAACGGCTGGATCACAAGGTATGCACATTTTAAATTCCAATAGACACTGCTGAATTTACCTCCAAGAAAACTTACATTCTCACAACAACGTGTGAAAGTTCCAACTTCCCCCATATCCGCAGCCACTTATTTAATCTTTCAATCTAATAGGTGAAAAGTAGTAATTATGGATTATTTTATATTTATTTAAAGAATTAAAATTACTGAATTTTTAGCTTAAATAGATTTTGAATTTATTATTAGCTGTAGGCTAAGCTTAACTGCCTATGGAGAAAAAATTCAAAAAGACATTGACAGTATATCTTTTAGTCTTTATGTCTTTTGTCAGTATGTCTTTATGTCTTTAACATTATCACTGGGGAGACTGGTAATGTTTGATCAATTGGGGATTTTAGCACTGAGTAGATAATGAGGACAACTGCAAATAAGTTTGTTCTCTTCATTAATTAAGGCACACCTACTCTTCACTTGAAATGCACTGTTACCAGGTGTTCTTTAAGCTATGACACACATTGCAGAATGTTTCTTTTAAAAGAGTGTATTCAATTCCATAGTCACATACTCATTTGTTCACCTTTACTTACTCATAACACCCCTTGGTGTGATCAGTCCACTTTGATTTTTATTCTTTATATGTTGCTTATTAAGCTGACATTTGACCCTTTTAGATGTGAAAGCACAAGAGTATAATTAGTATCTGGTCATGAAGTTCCAAAATAATTAAGACAATTGATATAGTTAGTTGTATTAGAACATAGAAAAAGGAATAAAAGTGAGCAAAACACTAATACAGTCCCACATACTCTATAAATGCCTAAATAAATGAGATGTTCTCTGTTCATGAATGCTGATTCACCATCAAAGGCTAGATGTCTATGATAACACTATTAGCACTGAACTGAGCTATACACAATTTTCTCACCTGATTTTCTTTGTGGCCACCTTCAGGCAACAGTTTTTGCTAAGGGGATTCTAGTTAGCTCTAACAGGGACTATGACCTTATTATCCTGCTAAATTAGTATCCATAACTGCAAAAGTAAATACCACAAATTATCTGGTATTATATTTTGTGACCACAAAATATCTGATAAATGAGTAAACCCCTCTACCCTGCAATTTTCAATAAAACATATATTCCTCACTGAACAAACCGATCCTACAACTTTACTTCAAACTCAAAGGTTCTTGCTACTTTAATATGCACATGAGCTATCCAAGTGAACACATGACAAATAACACATATCATTTTTCCCATGTCAGAGACTGAAAGACATAGAGCAGGGGACAGGAAAGAGCCAAACACTAATGTGACAAAGTGCTAAAGCCTAACAATAAATTATCTTTTGGTCACTCATAGCTGCATTTTGAAAAAGCTGATGCAAAGGTAGGGCCTACCCTTCCTTTAGAGGGAGACGAGTGTCATATAAAAGCATCTTTCTAACTCAACAGTGATAGTGCTGCCCTCCCACCCCAGCAAACTGGGTTCTAAAGATAATGACAAGAAATTCTGTCTTCTGACAATAGAAGGGAGCAGTGAAAACCAGCTTTCTAGGCTCTAAACTATGCCAGACTGCCCTGCTAATCCTCCCCAAATCCCAGTGTTGGAGTGGGGGTAGGGACAGATTATAAAACAGTTCTAAATTGAATCAAGGATAGTTGCTCTGGATTATAGAAGGTCACAACATTCCTATTTAAATTTGGGGTTGGGGGGAGGAACGTGGCAGAGCAGGGGCAGGGCATATACAAAAACCTGTATGTTTATAAAAACACAAAAATAAATTTTAGCATTGATCCTTCTGGTGTGCTAACCAACATCTGTCCCCAATCATTGCCAGCCCAGGCTGCACAAAAGGCAGAGTAACAGGCATTTTCACACAGTGAGGCTGGAAGAGATGCTACTAGAGTATAAACTACTAATTAGCTCAATAGAAGACAAAGAGAGAAAATACCTGTCACAGAATGATGCTGTTTACATGACATATAATGAAAACCCTGAAAATTTCATAAGAGAACCTTACTTTTCAGACTTCTATTAACATGTAAGTAGAAAAGGAACAGTATTATAGTCTTTATAAACTGCCCATGCCTCAGAAACAATAATTCATAAGTTTCTCATTCTTATGAATGCAAAGTTTTTTAATTATTACACTCAGCTTTCATAAGTAGCCATATTTCATTGCTTTGATGATCACTTAAAAAGGAGGGGGAGAGCTCACAAGTGCTGTATCTTACATTTGTCAGAATACAGCTAATAGTCCTTTCACTGGAATTAGACAGGGCTCTGCAGATCATGTCTCTATTAAAAGAATAGGCTATCATTTTATGAAAGACTGAGCATGAGCTGGAAGGTGGCAGTTAGGATGGAGTAGGTTAAATCTCCTCATACAGCAACAATTGCAAAGGTTAGTTATTTGGAGGAAGATAATAGAATGTTATGATATTTACATTCAGTCCCTTACATTAAAGGAAACCTATTTCTATTAATTGCAACCAATGTTTTTTTTTAAAGATTTATTTCTATTGTTTTTTTGACAGGGGGAGAGAGACAGACAGAGACAGAGAGAAGGGGAAGGGCCCAGAGCAGTCTCCATAGTTGCAAGTCATAGTTTTTGATATAGTTTCATTCCACAGGTGGGCTCAGGGCGGCGCAGGGCAGGAACCAGGCTGGCAGCCTCCTGCATGGGAGGCACACCCCACAAGTGGGGGACCTCCCACATGGGAAGCATGCCTAGAGTGGAAGCCAAACCGGGGCCTCCCATGTCACGGCTGGGATTCAATCCTCGGACCCCAGGGCTGCAAAACAAGAGCTCAACCAGCTGAGCCATCCCAACATCCCCAACCAATATTCTTAAAGCACTACATTTTGCACTTTGATCTTTTCCAACTCCTTGAAACTACATTAAGGATCTTCAAAACACACATTTCATCTAAATATGTCTTAGATGTGATGTTCAACCCCAGCCCTGTGGCTCCTGTTTTCACATAATAATCCCCCAAATATCAGCAGTAGCTAGCATATCCTGACGCCCATTCACGTGTGAGCACATGATGCCAGGTGCTGAGATCCCCAACTGAGCAGTACATCACAGACACAGTTTTTGCTGATGAGAGAGGGTCCTACAAAGTCATCATTCACAGGTAAAAGAATGTTTTTCAGAATAGATTGAAGACAGCAAACCATAAAACCACAAATCCAATCTTGAGATTCGTTTGCTTTACATGCTTAACTAAAATCAAATACATACCAACTTGCTGATACACTCAAGACATTGTTTCTTTTTAAAATTAAGGCCTTCATAATCATTTTTTTCAAATTTATTTGTTTTCAAATTTACTTGTTTAAAAATACTCACATGAGATAAAATGATAAAGCAAATGGGGCAAAATGAACACTGGTGAATTTGAGTTAAGGGTATATAGAAGTTCCTTGTACCATTTTTTGCAACTCTTCTAAAAAGCTTGAAACACTGTAAAAAAAATTAAGTGACCAAAAAAAATGAAATATTAACAACAGATGTTCTCTCATAGGGTTGTTGTTTTAATCAATTGACATACTTAGATCATGCTGGGCACTTAGTGAACACTAATTATTAGTTGGTTTTTTTTTTTAAAGAGTGTATCACTTATAGCAAATGAACTACTCTGGTGGGGGATGTTGAAAATGGGGGAGGCTATGCACGTATGCGGGCAGCAGGTAAATAAGAAATCTCTGTACCTTCCCCTCAATTTTGCTGTGATCCTAAAACTGCTCTAAAAAATTAAAAATCTTAATTTTAAAAAATGAGTGGATAAATTTATTTAATCAAATTAAATCACATGTAAATGTACTTAGTATATTACTAACACAGGTAAAGAGAAGGGAGTAAAAATTCAGCAAGAGTTGAAGAGATATTGGTTATAGATATCTGCTCTGAAATCTGAGTTCCATCTTTCCTCAATGGGCAACAATCTCTCAGCTACAAACCTGTAGGGTATAAAGTCTTAGTCTTTTTATAGCTAAAAAGGTAGAAAGGCAATCATTAATCTGCAATGCAGTTAGGCGTTTTCTAAATTCATTTTGGGTTGTTTTGTTTTATAAATACAATCATATAATAAAAAAAAGAAGCTTGTAAGAACTGTAATGTAATTTTTGCATTAGACATAACCCTTATGGTACCTATCCTAGGTTCCCCATCTAGAAAGGACCTGATAAAAAGTTAATAACAGAACCACAGGGATAATTTAAGGACTGGCAAACAAGACCCACAGAGGGATTAAAATAAATCAGCATGGTGAGCAATGACTTCACAAGTCAAAAAGAGGTAATACCAGAGCACAGTGAGTCAGAGCACAGACTGCTTGCAAAATGCCAAGGTTCAAATCCTATCCCCACCACTTGGTAGACTCCTTCTTTATGAACTTAAAGAAAAGGAAAAAAAAGGTTAAATGTATGTTAGTACTTGACAAAAGAAAACCCAAGTATTATTTGTACTACAAGATTATCAGCTTGCAAACAAGTAGCTAAAAAATGCCTGAGTATAATCTTGAGCAAATCATTTAATCTCAAGGGAACTCTACTTCTTCACATATAAAATGGGAACAGTAATAATGTCAACCACATAGGATTGCTGTGAGTAGTAAATGGGTCACAATATGCAAAGAGCTTATAACTGTGTCTAGCACAAAAGCACTACACATGGTAGCTACTATTATTATGTTTATGAAGAACTAGAGTCTTCTTAATTCTATATTAAGCAGATGTTTTTACTAAAAGATGGAGAATGGGGAAAGTGAGAACAAATACAAAATAGATTAAACATATGCTGGTTAGACAGAAGACAGACTCTCCTTTAGAGAAAATAATTAAATGCTGGAAAAGATTACTTTACAAGATTGCTACATTATCTCTGAAGATTTACAAAAACAGGATAAATTTGTATGTACCTGCGATGATTTAAGTGGGATATTGACTGAAGTTGCGGATAAAGGACGAGAGATCCTTTCAAGGTTTCTTCCCATCCAAAGAATCTACAATTAACCAGAAAATATTTAATTATGTAAAATTCTACCTATTCAAATCTGAAAATATAAAACCTAAAAGTTTTTTAACAAATAAAATTATAATCAACATAAAGTTAAACTGGGTCAAATTTTACTTGACAACCAAAAATAAAGCTTACATTTATCACTGGAGTCCTTATTGATAAATAGTATTAGTTGAACTAAAAGATTACCCATTCTCAGTTTTAAGAGTATCAGCTGAGGGGAAGCCTGGATGGCTCAGCAAGTTAAGCGCTGACTTTGTAGCCCCGGACACTGAGGATCAAATCCCCACCCTGGCCCGTGCAGACCCATGTGCTGAACTGGGGTGTGCTTCCCATGCTGGAGGCCCCCAGTTCCATTCTCACCCCTACTTATCCCCCGCCCCATTCTGCCCCTGGCTCAAGGGGGCTTGCCTCCCATTTGGGAGGCTCCTAGCCCAGTTCCTGCCCTGTGTGGCTCCAGCCCACCTGTGTGGAACAAAACCATGTAAAAAACTGATGACGTACAACTATGGAGACTGCTCTGGGTACTCTCCCTTCTCTCTGTCTCTCTCTGTCTGTCTTCCAAAAACAATAAAATAAATCTTTCAAAAAAAAGAGTATCAACTGAGAAATAACCATTCACAGAGAAATGGTGATTTAGCACACTATGGCAGCATACACAAACAAAAGACAGGATCCAAAAAGACTCTTTGCCTTGGTTGATATTATAGTTTCTATTTTTTTCTTCATCAATATCAAATAAGCCTAAAATAATGTATATGAAGATGCCAAGTATAAATAATGACATTATTAAAATGACAATACCATACACAGAGTACAACCTCATAGTAGTGCCAGTCCAAACACATCTATAAAGGAAGGGAATATACACGCACATCTCACAGAAACAGACACCTCATATCAAAGTTATTCTTCAGCTTGAAAGTTAACATTTCAGACTAATTCCCTTGAAATTTAGCAGCCAGAACAGTAATTTTTAAAAATCCTGTTAAACTGCTAAATCAGACTAGTCACCTTGAATGTCTACTTAACAGAATCCAGAATACATGAACACAGCAGCTGAATGCAGAAAGATTTAAGATTCTCAATTATTCATATACATTAATAACCAATGTTTCTGATAGCCACAAATCAAAACTGAATATTTGCTATTACAAATACCTTCAACCTAATCTTTGATACAAACACCCACAAAACAGTGGCAAACCAAAATTTACACAACTTTGAAAAAAAAGCATCTTTGTGTATCTGAATATACACTAATAAAATAACCTCAAATAAGATTCTCAAAAACAGTGCAATTTTTTCCTAATTGTATGTTATCCTTTGGCACCAAATGAAAAGTAGTAATTGTTCATATTCTTAGCTAAATATAAAAGCTTCAGAATATAAATCATTAAAACAAAATACTAAGATCAACCAAAATGTTACCCCAACCTTATCTTCCTTTTTTTAATTTCCAAAAGTATCTTAAAAATCAAAAGCTTCTAGAAAACTAACATTAATAATGGCTTTTTGAACTGTCTAAGGCTCCAGCTTACATGGATCTGATAAGAGTTTTTTCATAAAAATTACTTATAAACTCATTATTTAATCAAAAAACTAAATCCCACTCCCAAATCCTCTACTATTCTACACATCTCCCTTTTTTTTATTCCATGTTGCTAAGTGGATGAGTTAGCTATTACAGTATGAAATGTCCCACACAAAGATAAAGGCAGCTTAGGAACTCAAAGCCCTCAAAGCTCTGACTTAAATCTCTTCCTCAGCAAACTTTCCTGGTTGGTTATCTGCCTTTCTCTGAAATAATTTCTCAATATTCTCCAGCCTCAAGAGTCTGGATTGATTCTCAAAACAAAAAGATTTTCATCTTTATCTCAACAACAGTGGGCTCCTCTATTGAAAATTAAAATGCTGTTAATGAAGCACTCTTCCCAGTGCTTGTCAGGTACAACACTGCTACAACACAACACTATCACACTACATAGGCATAGCCACCCTGTAAAAAAAAAATACACCCCATTTCCCATGATCACAACCCTGATGAAATGTGCAGATTTTGAGCACTGAGTTGATACTTTCTCATTCAGACAAGAACAAAATCAAATCAAAATGGGTTTCATCTTTTCAAAGTGGATGGAAATCAAATTAAAAGCAGTGAAGGGTAGAAGCAGTCAAAATTCTTTGGAGAAATGTTTCTGGAATTTCCTACTTTTACAAACAAAACGAACCAGTTCTAACACACAGTTCTCTTTTTAACAAAGAATTTCTTTCCTGCACCCCCAACCCCAAGTCCACTCTTATTAATTTCTTAGTTTCTACCCCTATCTCTAGGTCTCTTTTCACTCACCATTGTTGCTCTTCTTCTTAACCAAAAGCTCCCCTATATTTGGATCCTTCACTACAGTGTCTGTGCCCTGATGCGTGCAGACCTTCTGAAGTATTTCCCCACAACATGCATATTTGATTTCCACCCCTGTGTAGTCTAGCCCAGTTGTACATCTATGAGGATTCTCTCAGCTTCACTTAACCCTGTTCTCTTCCCTTGCTCCTCATCTCATCCTTCAAATCCTGGGGCCCATCACATCCTTCAAATCCTGGGGCCCATCACTCCCTTGCTCCTCTGCTTTTAGCTCGGACTCTTCACCTCACTTTTTACTCGGATCCTGCTGAACCTAGTCAATTAACACAATTCCCCAGTTACCCTGTCCCAGATCACCCTCACTTCTTCCACCCTTAGTCTCTTTTCAGCTTTTCTGGTCCCTGAATTGTCCTATAAATGCCCTGTTTCTCATCTCTATTTCCTTTCACCCTTCCACTTCGCTCTCATTCCTAACTCCTCCTGGTACTAGAGTCCAGTAGCTCATCAACCTTTCACTTTGAAGAATTTACACTCATTGCCCACAACTAACCCATACCTTTCTTAGAACCTCGCAGTTTTCACCCCACCGCCAGTCCTAGTTCTTCAGCTCATCTCGTTCTGCACTAGTTCACACCCTTGTCACGTCTGGCTCTTAATCAATCTCTCTCCCTTACTCACAACTATTACCCCAGCTCTGCCCCTCCTTACCTCCCACTTCCAACTCTTACACTACTAGTAAACCTCGCCCCACTACCACTCCCTACAAAGCTTCTCCCTTCAGACCCTTGCTCTTACACCTAACCCCAGAATCCCTCTTCCTAGCCTTGGTTTTCCTAACCTCATTCCCTGCCCGGCTTCCTTAATACTCACCCTGGTTTTTACCTCCTTAGCTGGCTTTTTCTCACTCGTCCTCTCCCTGCCTTCTAACCCTTTATCCCCTTAATCCTCATCTCATTCTTGGACCCGTTTCCCGTAACCGCCCCCAAGCCTTCCTTCCCCTCTCTACTCAAGGCTTTTACCCCAAACCCAGTCGTCGTCCACCCCGCCAAAATCAAGCGCTGGCGCGCCCAGACTACCGGCTCTCGCCACCCGCCGGCCCCCGCCCCGGGCACCCCCAGCCCGCTGGCGCCTCGGTCCCGCCCCCTGCCGCCACCGCTCCTCCCGCCTGCGAGGCGAGGACCGCCTTTGTCGCCCCTCACCCGGTGTGTGAGGATTTTGCTTCTTTAAAGGGGAGGGCCAGTGTGCCGGAGACTCCTGTCCCCGCCTCCGAGTCTTAGAATGGGCTCCCAGGCCGCCGCATCCTCCCCGGTCTCCGTCCTCCCACCCTCTAGAGCTACCCCCTTTGCTGCCTCCCCTCCTACCCCGCCCCCTCCCCCCCCCCCCTCCCCCTCGTCCGAACCCCCCTCTATTTACCGCCATCATCAGCACGCGCGAGCTGTCACTAGGGCGCGAAACAACTGAACAAGCCACGCCCCCTGCCCACCCATTGGTCCAACCGCTGGAGCCCCGCCTCCAGGACCCGCATTGCGCCAACGGCGCAACGCTGGGCACCCGACCCCATACAGAAGTCCGCTCCGAGGGTTCACGCCGCGGGCGCAGTTTAGGGTCAGCCACAAACTAGAGGCCGACTTGAGCCTAGCGTAAGGGGCAGCGGCGTAGAAGGGCGTTGTGAATCGCGGGTGGAAGTTTGGTTGATGCACAGGAGGGTAAATTAGCAGGTTTCCAGACAAAGAGACTCTTAAAGGTACCGAGTCTTCTCTCTATTCCCTCCTCCTTAAAGGGCCATAGACTCTCCAGAGCCCATCTCCGCCCCCTTCTCTCAAGAATTCAGTCACGGAACAGTAACGGAATTTTACATTAGTTCCCTGCAATCCTTTTGGAGCTCCTTTAACATCTCTCCCACTTCCCAGGAATAAAGCCTTTCTCACTATCCCGTTTTCATTTTGTTCTGTTAAAAGACTTACAGTAGTTTTAACCGTGCCGTACAGAAAGCAGCAGCTACTACCCGTGGGATTTCCAGAGACCGAGGCACCCTTTGCAAAAGTTACTGTCAGCTCCCAGACACGTGAGCATGGGTCTGACTTTAGCCACTGACGACTCAAGCGGGATTCAGCTGTTTTATGGAAATCTCAATGAAGAGGTTTATTTCCTAAACTGAAGGCGTTCAACGTGGTTCAATATGCTGATCGTGGGAACGGAAACCTTAGGGAAACAAAATGGCTATTTCTCCAAGTGTTCTCTGCCTCTGGGGTGCATTATCAGGACAATTTGGGATTGGGGGGGTTGGGGTTGGGCAGGGAGGTGGTGATGTTACCCCAAATAAGACTAACACTGTTATATCACCCAACACTAAGCTAAAGCAGGTAAAGGCTTACATTTAAGTATAAGGACAAGGAAAAAAATAAACATGAATTACCAGCTACATTGGCTCAAGTTTTACACACTTGTAAATATAAGGGACAAAAACCAAAGAACAGTAATAAAATGAGGAAAACATTATGTGCCTGTGTAAACACAAAACTATAATGCCTGGAGCCAAACATAACTGAAAACGTCCAAAGGTAACTAACTCAGTCATTTATAAGAAGTTTGCTGATAGAAGTAGAGGATTTTTAAGAGGTTTGTCTGATGGAAGTAGAGGACCTGGTGATTGATTTGGTGAGGATTTGTCATGTAGTTTTGAGTTCCCTTTGTTGTTTATTACCTTTAAGGAATTCTTATCTTACATGATAATTCCTTAATCATATATTTTCTCCCCTTGCTAACCAAACCCCCAATAAAATTCTCGGAGAATAAAGACTACCGGTATCTTAGTCAATGTTAATTCTCTGATAAAGAGCCTGACACAAAACAGTTGCTTTACTTGAGTGAAGGATTTTGAAGACATTTAAAGATTTCTCAAGGAAGCTGTGCTTTCAGAATAGCAATGTTGGGGGGATGGGGGGCGGCAAGATTCTCCCTGCTGTGAGCATGTATTAGAACAGTGGTTCTCAAAATGTGGTCTGTGGAGACCTGGGGATCCTTGACACCCTTTCAGGAGGTCCCTGGGATCAAAACTATTTTCATAATTAGACATTTACCTTTGTCACTGACTTTTGAAACTGACACAAAACATAGGTAAAATTGCTGTTGCCTTAGCGCAAATCAAGGCAATGGCACTTAAATTGTACCATTTTATTGGTACAAGGCAATTGCACTAAATTGTATCAAGGTATTCTTCAATGCAACCCATTAATAGGAAAAAACAATATCTGTTTCACTGAGGGAAATACTTGATGAAGCACCAAAAATTATTTGTTTTATTTAGGTAAACATTTCCAATAATACTATTCTACAGATGTATGCATAAAGCATTTCTGTTCCTTATCTAACTACAATGTTTTTCTTGAGGAAAAGCACTTGCGCAATTTCTCTGAATTTTAAGCTGAATTACATACAACTTTAGCCATGGAATACCATTTTTATTTGAAAGAACAGCTAACAGATAAACTAGAGTGATTCAGCCTTTAGGTATCTGACAGACATTTTCTCAAAAAATAAAGTAAGGGGGAAGCGAGGATGGCTCAGTGGGTTAGGCGCTCACTTTGCAGCCCTGGGGACTGAGGATCGAATCCCGGCCCCAGCCCATGTGGACCCATATGCTGGACTGGGGAGTGCCCCCAGTTCAGTTCTCACCGGGGTGAGACCCTGGCCCAGTTCCTGCCCTGTGCAGCCTCGCGCCCACCTGTGGAATGATACTATGTGGAAAAACTGATGATGTGCAACTATGGAGACTGTTCTGGGCCCTCCCCTTTCTGTCAAAAAAAAAAAAAAAAAAAATCTTTAAAAATAAATAAATAGATAAATAAATAAATAAAGCAAGCATGACAGCATTTGTTAGCACTGATCAAACTCAAGCTCACAAGTAGAATTTAGAATTTTTCTGAAAACTTGTTTCTATCTGCCACTGTGAGCTTAATAGCTTCCCAAGACTTTTCTGATGAGATTGATTAGCACATATAATATTGTATGATAAAATGCGCCAACATTTAAAAGATCTGCAATATTTTCCAAATGACCAATGCATAATGCTACAGAATCACGCATCAGTAAAAGATTCCTTCAAAGTGAAAAATAAACCAATGAGTGTTAATACAATAGAGCACAAAAAGTATGAGATTCCACACTGCAACTAACCTTTAGTGGAATTCTGATGTAGCATCAAAAGTATCCACTATTATCTGAAAAGATTATTAATATACTTCTCCCCTTTTCCAAATGTGTGAGGTTGGATTTTCTTTATATTCTTCACTCAAAACAACAAATTTCAACAGACTGAATGCACAAACTGATATAAGAATTCACTCTCTTCTATTATCCCAGACATTCAAGACATTTGTTAAAACATAAACATGCCACTCCTCTCACTAAATTTTTTAAAAACTTATTTTTCATGAACTATTTTAGTTAACATGTGATGAGTTTGTTACCTTTAAATCAATTAAGTACTTTCCTTTATTTCACCGTAAGTTTTAATGATTTGTTGTTTTTTGATAGAGAGAGAAGGGGGAGGGCCCAGAGCACTCTCCATAGTTGACAGCATTAGTTTTCCATATAGTTTCACTCCACAAGTGGACACAGGGCTGCGCAGGGCAGGAACTGGGCCAGGAGCCTCCTGCATAGGCCCCAGCAAGAACTGAACTGGGGGTACACCCCAGTTCAGCATATGGGTCTGCATGGGGTGGGCCTGGGATTCGATCTTCAGGCTCCGGGGCTGCAAAGTGAGCGCTTAACCCGCTGAGCCATTCCAGCTTCCCTTCATTGTAAGTTTTAATAAGGTAAATATCAATAGGTAATAACCTACAAAAAAAAAAGTAGTGGGGGGGAAGCTGGGATGGCTCAGCAGGTTAAGTGCTCACTTTGCAGCCCCAGGGACCAAATGATTGAATCCCGGCCCCAGCCTGTGAGGACCCCATGCTGAACTGGGGTGTACTTTCCATGCAGGAGGCCCCCAGTTCAGTTCTCATCCCCTGGTTTGGCCCCAAGCTCAAGGAAGCGTGCCTCCCATGCAGGAGGCCTCCGCCCACCTGTGTGGAACAAAACCATGTTGAAAACTGATGACGTACAACTATGGAGACTGCTCTGGGCCCGCCCCCTTCTCTCTACCTGTCAAAATCAATAAAAATAAATCTTAAAAAAAAAAAAAAGGCTCTTTTGGGTACTCAAATAATTTTTTTATGAGCATCAAGGAGTCCTGAGACCAAAATGTTTGAGAAGTGTGTATTAGATGGAAGCAAAAAGAGTATGAAAAGACTATGCAGGATAGCTAATATGTAAAAGATTTTATTACAGCTTCAGAGTTCAGAATTTAGGTGATTCATCAATGAGGAATGGAAAGTAGAATCAAGAACAGCGAACTTTCTTTAAAGACAGCTGGTTGCAAGTGCAATCACAATATGTGTGCCACACATAAGAGATATAATCATTTCTACTCTACTTTTCTGTTGTTGTTGTTTAGTTATGTTCTGTTTTTTTTTTTAAAGCCCAGCCTATTTTCCTTTAGGTTATAGAAGAACAAGTAAAATCTCATCACTATGAATTAGTATTAAAAACATATTTCCATACTCAACAGATGTCCCTACAACTGTGTTCACTGATCTGGTTACCAAAAATACACCTATACATGAATACTTTCTCTGAACACTCTCTCCAAACTGCTCATTTTCTATTACAATATTCTTTGCACTGAAGAATTTTAACCTGCCACTAAACAGTAATGACTGCATAACTTTTCTTTAAACATCCTAACCAAACACCGTACCTTCAGAACCACTAAAAAGATGCAAAAACAGAGACAACATCTTGCCTCAAAAGCATTGTTCACATCTATTCTCCCTTGAACTTCTCAAGGAGCCAATGAAATATGGAAAGTCAGAATCATTATTCCTACTTGACAGATGAGACCTGAAAAGCCAATTTGATTGAAGTTACCTATCAAGCTAGAACAGTACTACAGCTAGCACCCAGCCATCTGTCTCCTAACTCATGTTTTCTTCCCTTTAGTAGGCTGCCTCAGAACACCTGTTAACTCTCTGTCCCAAGCCCTGCCTTTTCCAACGATTTCCAAAACATTTCCAATGATGAATTCTGCCCTTGAGACAATTTAGGACAAGCTTGTCCAACCTGCGTCCTGCAGGTTGCATGTAGCCCAGGACGGCTTTGAATGCAGCCCAACAAAAATCATAAACATTTTAAAAACATTATGAGATTTTTTTTTTTTCCAACTTCTTTTCTTTTTAGCTCATCAGCTATTGTTAGTGTATTTTATGTGTGACCCAAGACAATTCTTACAATACAGCCCAGGGAAGCCAAGACACTGGACACCGCTGATCTAGGACATATAAATGTGGTCCCTAAATTCTCTTTTTTCAATTAAAGCCTCCAAAGAAAATTCAGAATTCATATTAACCTTAAAAAAACCCAACAGGGGTAGGCAACCAACTGGGGCAGGAACATGTTGGGAAATAGAGTTAAGAGAGAACTGGGAATCTTTGTCCTAATAGCTCTAAGAATTTTTAAACTTGCTCATTTCATCACAGAGACTGGGAACTAGTTCTCTGCTTCACCAAACATCCTTCTGAAAAATAAAAATGTCCTCATTATGCCAAATTTCATTACAATAGAATACTTTTCAGATTATGTCATAAGGTAAGAGTTAACTCCTGGGGCCATCAAGAAAACTATAAAGACTGCTTCATTCATATTTGTTCCCACTTGTTTCTAAAAGGTTGTGTTATGTGTATGAAGAGACAAAAGAAGGCAGAAGCTATAGGAAAGATAAGAGAAGGAAAGCAGTCCAGCTTTGCAGAAACTGACTGAAAGGTCTGAAGGACTACAAAAT
Organism: Craseonycteris thonglongyai; assembly: GCA_004027555.1. Lineage (NCBI taxonomy): Eukaryota > Metazoa > Chordata > Mammalia > Chiroptera > Craseonycteridae > Craseonycteris > Craseonycteris thonglongyai. Next base: position 19,578 of record PVKE010015989.1, read on the forward strand.
GAAGGAAATCCCCTGGAGAGAATCCCAAGGAGGGGTCCAATAGGTAGGGTAAGGTCTTGCTCACGATAAAGCGGATGTATCTCACCCCTGCTTTACCTCTATCTTCCTGCTGTTTCCCTTCAGCATCTGTTCTCCCTTTAAAGACTCACTTTTTGGATCACAGATCTTTGAGATACTCTGCTGAAGTCTATAAATTCTATTCCCAAAACACTGCACAAATATATAAAATCTTACCCAGCTTCAAAGCATTTTAGGCCTGTTGAGGCTCCCCTCAGGGGTTAGTAACCTGCAATAACATTAGAACCCCTACTTTAGAGACAGTTCACTCATACTTCAGCACCAACTAGTGATAAATTCCCTCATTAAGCACAATACAATCTTCACAATCTGGGAGGGAGGGTTATTTTGAGTTTTGTCTCAGAGTGAATAAGGAGAAATGAAATACAGAGGAAAGAATGTCCCTAGATGAAGCCAAGTCAAGGCTGCATGACCTCTTGGAGGGATGACGTAAAGATGAGTACTGGATAATTGTCAAACTTAGCTGACTTAAAGGATCCCTTCTAACCCAGAGACTGAATTTGGAGTGCTCTACACAATGGCAGAAACTCACCTTGGAAAAGAGCCCCCACCTCAAGAAGTGACTGCTCAAAGGCCAAAGATACCAATCCCCCCAGGAGAGGGGAGAGGACCCAACTTATAATACCACTGGTTTCAATTTTGACTGGGGCCTGCAGCCCCCCCCCCCCCCCCCCCCACACACACACACAGACAGAAGCAGACTTGGAGAGGAAGATTGCAGCAAGGGATTTCAACAATACTGGGAGTTACAGGTATGGGCTTGGAGATAAGATTGGCTATAGATATATATATGAGGGCTGTCCAGAAAAAAATCCAGCCATGAAAGGCCTCTATTTTCCAGATTCCATGGCTGGATACTTTCTGAACAGCCCTCAAATATACACGTATTAGTCCTCCCTGGCTCTAAATCTGTCAATGTCCTCAAAATGTTGAGCCTATAGCCCTTTTTTTTTTTAAGATTTATTTTTTACTGATTTTTGAGAGAGAGACAGAGAGAAAGGGGAGGGCCTAGAGCAGTCTCCACAATTGACAGCATGTTTTCCACGTAGTTTCACTCCACAGGTGGGCACGGGGCTGCGCAGGGCAGGAACTGGGCCAGGAGCCTCCCACACAGGCCCTGGCAAGAACTGAACTGGGGACCCAACTCAGTTCAGCATGTGGGTCCACATGGGCTGGGGCTGGGATTCGATCCTCAGGCTCTGGGGCCGCAAAGTGAGCGCTTAACCCGCTGAGCTATCCCAGCTTCCCAGCCCTTTCTATATTATATTTTAAGTCTTAACTTTTGACACTTGGAGGACATGTTTAAGTGGGACTTTCTAACCACTCCTCTTACCTGCCAGGATTTGGAGAGAAAATGTTCATTATTACATCCTGCAGCCTCAATGAATACTGGAGACACTGGGTTGGGGTAAACCCAGTACGAGGGAGGAGTGGTCAGTTTGTGGGTATTTCCTTTAGTACAGCAATAGGTGACACCAATAGATGGTCAGGGGAAATGTGCCTACTTGGTTTTCGAGATCTGAGGAAAGCAAGGAGGTGGCATGGGAATAGGGGTACAAAGAATCAGGACAGCAAAGGAGAGATGAGAAAAGCAGAGCTAGAGCAGAACCATCAATGGATACAAGAAAGGGACAAGACACAAAGTAGAAGACAGTGTTCCCCCAGATCCCAGCATTTGCCTTCCACACCCACAGATTTTTGCCATTTGTAGGTATCACCTATACTACAACTTAATAGTTTCCTTTAATCAGAGGTGTCCAACCTTTTGGCTTCCCTGAGCCACATTGAAAGAATTGTCTGGGCCACACATAAAATACACTAACACTAATGATAGCTATGAGCTATAAAAAAAATCTCATGTTTTAAGAAAGCTTACAAATTTGTGTTGGAACACATTCAAGGCCGTCCTGGGCTGCATGTGGTCTGCAGGCCTCAGGTTGGACAAGCTTGCTTTAAATGGGTTCTTTAAAAAAATAGAAAACTTATCCTCATCCTAAGAAATAAAGAGCTAGTTATATTTTTCTCTAGTATACATTATAATAAGATGTAAATACTAACGTAAAAATGTTTTTCACATTCTACCTGAAATCATTTGGCACTACACAGAGATCCAGGGGCCACACTATGACACATGCTAGTAACCAGGAGTCCCGAGTCTGAGGTTTGGTCTTGACTTCTCTGGGAACCACTCCCTCCCCATCTTATCATGAAAAGATAACTAGATGAGCCCTACAGCTGACCTGCCTAGCTCTGACAATCACAAAGTTGGCAAATTTCTGTGGCTCTGGCAAAGGTACCTACCACGGTGACTTGTTAGTAATGTCCTAGAAATTTTCTAGTTTTTGCTCTTTCAAAAGTAGCTACAGATAGGAAAAGGTGTAACACATCTGGGAGCAAAAAAAGTTAGGAGGATGCCGAGATAGCTCAACAGGTTAAGCGCTTGCCTCGCAACCACACAGTCTGAGGATCGAATCTTGGTCCTGGCCTGTGCAAACTCATATGCTGAACTGGGGCATGCTTCCCATGTGGAAGGCCCTCAATTCGGTTTTGGTCCCATGTCGCCCCAGAAGGCCCTCAGTTCAGTTTCCGTCCCATGTCGCCCCACATCCACTGTGTGGAATGAAACTATGTTGAAACTAATGATATACAACTGCTCTGGGCCCTCCCCCGTCTGTCTGTCTGTGTCTCCATCAAACAATAAATCTTAAAACAAAACAACAACAACACTGGATAGGAAGATAGCCTAGAGTAGAAGGAAGAACATGAGGTTTAAACCCAAAATATGGTATCTCCATTCATCAGCCAAATTTAAGTTTTTTCATTTATAAAAGGAAGATAACCATGTCCCTTTTCCTTCAGTTTACATATTTGCTCCTCAATTTTCATTCAACCTGAACTTTTAAAAATTAATATAGGGAAACTGGGATGGTTCAGTGGGTTAAGCGCTCACTTTGCAGCCCTGGGGACCAAGGATCGAATCCCAGCCTGGGCCCATGTGGACTCATACGCTGAACTGGGGAGTGCCCCCAGTTCAGTTCTCACCAGGGTGGGACCCTGGCCCAGTTCCTGCCCTATGCAGCCCCGCCCACCTGTGGAATGAAACTATGTGGAAAAACCAATGATGTACAACTATGGAGACTGTCCTGGGCCCTCCCCCTTCTCTTTGTCTCTGTCTCTCTCTGTCAAAAACAATAAAAATAAACTAAAAAAAAAAAGGATTTATACAATCCTAAACTTCTGCTGAAAGCCCCATTCAGATTGGTGCATAAAAGCTGGATGAAATATTTGGGTCCTTCCCACTAATCACCAGTTCAGTTCTGGCAACTGTGCAAGTGGAGGCATACTGGTTAAAATGCACTGCCCACCTTTTTTAGTGATAAACCTTCTTTAATTGACACAAAGGACAAAGATGGACAAACATACCCAAAGTGGCAGTTCTTAAAGCTTGATCTGGTGTTCACTAGACTTAAAGCTCGGCAAATGTGTGCTTGAAATAAAGGAAAAGAACAAAAGTGAATACTGGATACATAAGAGCCAACCAAGACTGTGTCTAAAAGGCAAAATGTAGTTCAAAATTTATACTATTTTTTAGATTTTAGGGAACAGAATCCCTCCTTATAATACTTAAGTCTATGACAGAGTTATATTTACCACACTCAATTTCTATATATTATCAGAAACACATTATGGTTCAAAATGCTGTCTCATCTCATAAAAAATTGGAGGTAACCTACAGAGAAGTACAAATAGATATATCTGGACAACAGCAAATATAAATCAAAAGGTCAAAAACATAATAAGATCTGTGCATTTTACTGTGTGTAAATGATATCTAAAATATACCTCAATTTAAGGAAAAGCAAAAACAGGGAAGCTGGGATGGCTCAGCGGGTTAAGCACTCACTTTGCAGCCCCAGGGACTGAGGATCAAATCCTGACCCTGGCCTGTGTGGACCCACGTGCTGAACTGGGGTGTGCTTTCCATGTGGGAGGCCCCCCAGTTCAGTCCCTAGCTCATGGGGGCATGCCTCCTATACAGTAGGCCCCTGGCTCAGTTCCTTCCCTGGGTGTCCCCCCACCCCCAACCTGTGTGAAATGAAATCATGTGGAAAACTGATGACGTACAACTACGGAGACTGCTCTGTGCCCTCCCCCTTCTCTCTGTCTCTGTCAAAAACAATTAAATAAATAAATAAAGGAAAGCAAGCAAGCAAGCAAGCAAAGAACCCAGGGATATGTGAGAACAAAAGATGCAGATGACAGGCCCTGCAGTTATCAAGTTTAAGTGAGCTTACTGCCAGCCAATGCTAAAAGGGAAATGACCAATACCTGAATCTTGATGCAGAGACTTCAGATCTGAGCCCTTAGGTCTGAAAACAATTTCTCTTTAGGTGCCTTCAATGAGGGGTAGTGTCCTAGAGGATTACATGACAGTGTGTACATTAGCACGTTTCCTAAGACCATCTCTGACTGTGTATCTCGGTGTCAGCCTGACTGAACATTTCTGCAGCAGGAGATGGGTGGACAGGGAATGTCAGTCAAATGAGCAGCATGGAAGCCCAAAGGCAATGAGGAGAGCGTGCTTAGGAAAGCATGAAGCACAGTGCAAGTACCAGATCAACTATTCTAACGAGAAGCTCTGAGCACACGAGAACTGCAGGCCTTGCTGCTTAGACTTAGGCAAGGGGTGTGGAACTGACCTTCCAGTGGGACTAATCCAACTAAACTAAAAGTGGCTGTGGCATCAGCCCTATCCCAATCCAATTTTTACACAAATGGTTACAGTGGGTACTCTGTAACTAAGCCAGGAGCATTCCTGGGCACGTCCACTGTCCTCCATACAGCAGAGGCCACCAACAGGGCTCCTGCATCCATTTTCTCTATCATCTTTTAGTCAGAGTCCCCTGAGTTTCAACTGGGCACATAACTAACCAAAATAAGAGGTTCTATAACCCACTTTGTTTCAACAAAGTGTGGCCCTAGTGCTGCAAGCCACTGAAGATCATACCCTTTCCAAAACGAAACAGAACAAAAAACAACCCTGCATTTTTCTGTCTCCCTTTCCCCAGTGGAATGTGGACATGAAGCTGATGAGTCTGCTCTGACCTTTATAGACAAGATCAACATGGTGGAGCGGTGGGGAGGAAGAGCCGAAGGTGGGGGAAGGGACTAAAGACAGAGGGAAGCCAAGTTCTGATGACCTTGTAGAGTTAAATCTGCCCTGGACCATCTGACTACCTCTGTATTATTAGAAGACAGAAAATTAAACTTTTACTCAGAGCCACTGAACTTTAGGTTCTCTTTGTACTAGTAGCTTAGCCTGTGACTTAACATAAGTCACAACAAAATAGAGAGATGTCAGAGGCAGAGACTTCAAAGGACTCAGGAACACCCTAGAAAAATCAACTCACAATTCACTCCAGCCAACAAGTCAGAAAATGACAGCCTTCAAACAAGTTGTGCCTTCTAGTCCTTCTCCAGGAGAGGCCCAGTGCATCCTTTGAGGAGAGGAAGAGGCCTTTATTACAGCTCGGCCAAACACAAGGGGCAGCCTGTCTACTGCAGGACTAGGCCAAATCCTTAACAGCAGATACAGACTACTTTCCCCACCAACAGTAGGCAGGACACCCTTGTCCTACCCTTTACCCTAATGAGGAAAAGCTCCAAACTTCTCTACTCTTCATAATTACCATTCTTGAGGCTAGGCCAAGTCCAGTGAGGCATGGGATAAAACAGCTGTCAGGGGGTGAGGGTCAGGGGAGGGGAGTCCAGAGCTCATGATGAAAAACCATGCCAGAAACAGCAGGGAGAGGGGCCTCCATGTCTGCCTGGGTTTCTGGGGCCCAGGGTCCTGAGGATGCAGCACCTTCTCCCCTGTGGAGTCCCCTGGTGACAGAGCTCAGCCAGGTAGCTGTTCGTCACTAACGAATCCCAGCCACGGGCACCTGCTGCTGCTTGCGGATCTTGTTGAAGAGTTCCATGTACTGGACCATGGTATCTGCTGGGCTGTAGACAGCATCATGTCTGTTGCCAAACACTGCAGGAGCTCCTGGTGTGTGGCTGCCTAGAAAACTCTGTAGAAACTCAAGCAGCAGGCTCCAGCAGTCACTGGCTACCACACAGGGGCCATATTCCACCTGAAAACCAAAGGAACAGAGGAGTGTGAGTGCAGGTAAGGATGAGGGCTTCTCCTTCTCCTGCCCCTCTTGCCCCCTGCTCCCATCTTCCCCAACCTCGAGCCAAAGACACACACATTCTAGTACTAATGCCACACAGAAGACATGCAGCCCAAACACCAGTGATTCAACACACCAGCATTCTTCCCTTCGGCCATCTTTGACATTCTCATCTTGGAATTACTAACCCCCAGCCCTGCCCACAAGACACACAGGCAAATCTGGGACCCTTTGGATTATCTCAGAACTGTACAGTTCCTGCTATGCTGCATGAAAATTCAAGAACTTAGGAAAATTCTGAGAAAATGAAGAGAGCAAAATAAAGTGTGTAAGTGTGTATGTGAGTTGGGGGATCCGATACATATACTCATAAGTCTCTTCAAGACCAAAACATTACTCCCAAGATAGACCCAGCCTGGACTTTGACCCTAAGAAATAGTTTCCTGACCAAAGTAGCAGGGGCCAAAGGATATACATCTTTAGCTTTCTCATTTCTCTCTCCCAATTTGTCACTGGAGAGAGGGCAGGGGGAAATTAGCAGTAACCATAAGGAGAAACAAGTAAATAGCTGGCTTGTGCTTGCACTACAAAGTTGGAAATATGGAAGATAAACAAGGGGTTCCCAGTGGGGCTCAGCAAATGCAAGGTATTGGCACAAGCTGAAAAGGGTCAGGAGATCTTGGCCCTCAAGGTCCCTAGTTTCAGAGCAGTAATTACCACTGATGCCCTTTTGTCCACTTGGATGCTTGTTAGGGCTTCCACATCCCCATGTCTCCACATTTCAAGTGCCTCCTTATAGCCTACTGTTGGGGGACATATCACAATCCTCCAAGTCAGCTGTGTTCTCAATGGCATTTCTTTTTTTTTTTTTTTTTTAAAGTTTTTATTTTATTAATTTTTGACAGAGAGAGAGAGAGAGAGAACTGAACTGGGGGAACTCCCCAGCTCAGCACATGGTTCCGCATGGGCCGGGGCTGGGATTCGATCCTCGGTCCCCAGCGCTGCAAAGCGAGCGCTTAACCCACTGAGCCATCCCGGCTTCCCCTCAATGGCATTTCTTATAGACTAACTTCAAAAACAGTTTGTGTGTTTCAGCCTTGCACTCTTTATTAAATCACAAATTGCAAAAGGCAGGCCCCATCACTCACTTATTTTTTATCTCACACAGTGCTGAGCACATGGTAGACTATGGACTCTCACTGGCCCCAAAGCCAGCTACTGCCACACTCCCTCTTGGCCAATTTCAATTTTATATACATCAAAGAGGAAGTCATAACACACCTTCTCAAAGATGAAATCTTTCCACCACGAAAGCAAGTGGACAGACTGGCAAAAGAAAAGCACGTCTTTGCTACACAACTTTTCAGACCTATATTAAAGCATACTAGGGGAAGCCGGGATGGCTCAGTGGGTTAAGCGCTCACTTTGCAGCGCCGGGGACCGAGGATCGAATCCCGGCCCGTGCGGAACCATATGCTGAACTGGGAGCTCCCCCAGTTCAGTTCTCTCTCTGTCTCTGTATCTCTGTATCTCTCTCTCTCTCTGTCAAAAATAAATAAATATATTTAAAAAAAAAAAAAAAAAAAAAGCATACTAAGGAGAGGTGTGTGAACACATGATTTAGGGCCCATCTCCCAAAAGTTAACAGAACAGAAAGTTGCCCTGGTCTGCTCCACTCCTTCCCGTGATGAGTGATCGATCCCTCCACATCATAATTCACCTGCCTCACCTGCCTATCCCTTCCCTTCTCTAAAAAGCCAGCCTTCCTGAGTTTTCTACATGCTGTGAACCCAGCTTCCCATTCCTATCCTGGGCTAGAATCCTCAAATGATTAAAGAAAGAGTAAAAGGTGCCAGGAGAGGGGGCACAGATGCTCTGGAGACAGGGATCAGGTAGGCATGAACTGTTTGCAGACATGGGGATCTGCAGAGCCCTTGCTGAGCAGCCCCTGCATATATCATGTTCCTATTTTACCAAGGTCTTACCTCCACGGAGATGCCTCGGGCACTTGGCCCCATTGTGACAGTGCCCACTTTCACTAGGAAGTCACAGTACTGGTAACGGGTGCCCCGCGTCTCAATCTTGCTGGCCTTGGCACTCTGGAAGAAGCCCTTGAGCTTCACCATGAGCACATCAAAGTTGGTGTCAGCAATAAGGCAAGGGCCATTCTCAAAGAGGGCAAAGCAGCTCAAAGGGTACTCTGAGTTGTGCATCACATACATCAGCTTTCCAGTCTGACCTGTAGGGACGAGATCCTCCTCAGCAACAAGGCCTTAGTCAGCAAACTCCTTGATAGAGTCAAATGCAGGGACCAAGACCAGAGGGCAATATTGTGGGGGAGGGGAGGGAGAGAAATCCTTACTAACAGCCTTTTTAGGAGCATGCAGTAAAACCCACCCACTATACAGAAAAAGGTGAGGGTAACGCAGTGAACTTTGCTAGCACTGACAGTTGAATTCCGAAGTTGAATGATGGGCTCATGCATGAATGATTAATGATGTTGATTAGTTAACTCACACAGGCTTTACATATAGTCTTTTACATAATCACACATTACATAATAAGGAAAATAAAAGTAGCAGCATTTCATTATGCTAAATATTGTCCCTCCTTACCTTCTTTGGCCTCCCCACTCTGAAATATAGGAAAGAGCCCGAGAGGCAGCAAACAGGAGTGAGTGTCTGAGCAAGAGGCTGGGAAGGGAGGCCACAGCCAAGCTGGGCTAAGTCTTGTCTTTCATGCCTCAAAAAGTCTAGACTTCATCCTGAAGGTAATGGTTAACCTTTGGATAATTTTAAGACATCAGCCAACTTGGGAAGCTAGCAGTACACTATGCAGAAAAGAACTCAGGATTGAAATCAAATCTAGTTTGTTCTATCTGACAGGTCACACCTTCCAATCTCTGAGAAATTAGTTTTCTTATTGATTACTTAAGGTTTTCTGCAAGAAAGAAGGATAGCTATATATATATTTAAGTAAAAGTTAAAAGAAATCAAAAAATGGAAAGCAATATTCCTCTTCCGCGGAAGCCGGGATGGCTCAGTGGGTTAAGCGCTCGCTTTGAAGCTCCAGGGACTAAGGATCGAATCCTGGCCCCGGCCCATGTGGACCCATATGCTGAACTGGGGTGTGCTTCCCATGTGGGAGGCCCCCAGTTCGGTTCTAGGCCCCTGGTTTGGACACTGGCTCGAGGGGGTGTGCCTTCCATGAAGAAAGCCCCCAGCCCAGTTCCTGCCCTGCGCGGCACCCGCCCACCTGTGTGGAATGAACCCATGTCGAAAACTGATGACGTACAACTATGGAGCCTGATCTGGGCCCTCCCCCTTCTCTCTGTCTCTGTCTCTCTCTGACTGTCAAAATATTAAAATAAATCTTAAAATAAAAAAAAAAAGAAAGATTCCTCCCTCATATACTAGAGTTAATGGATAGACCATCACAATCCCAAATATTCATTAAGCAGTTAAACTATCCTCAACACTGTGTTAGGTAGAGTTTAAGTGGCATACAAGTTGACAACTTAGCCCCTGGCCTCAAGAACCTAACAATTGCATTCGAAATAGGCAAAAACTTTTTTAAAAGGACAATAAGGGGAAGCCGGGATGGCTCAGTGGGTTAAGCGCTCACTTTGCAGCACCGAGGACCGAGGATCAAATCCTGGTCCCGGCCTGTGAGGACCCATATGCTGAACTGGGGAGTGCCCCCAGTTCAGTTCTCTCTCTGTCTCTGTATCTCTCTCTCTCTCTCTCTCTCTCTCTCTCTCTCTCTCTCTCTCTCTCTCTCTCTCTCTCTCTCTGTTAAAAACAATAAAATAAATAAATCTTTAAAAAAAATTTAAAAAAAAGGACAATAAAACAAGTGCCTAAGACAGACCAGTAGTCTTTTGGAAGAAAGGAAAGACTTAAGCTTAAGAAGAGATCAAAGTGGGCAAAAGTCGGCAGAAAAAAAAACCTCATGGAAAAAATAGGACCTGAACTACGTCATGAAGAGAAGAAAACCACATGGAAAAAGCAGGACCTGCAGAAGCCGGGATGGCTCAGTGGGTTAAGCGCTCACTTTGCAGCGCCGGGGACCGAGGATCGAATCCCAGCCCCGGCCCGTGCAGACCCATATGCTGAACTGGTGAGTTCTCCCAGTTCAGTTCTCTCTCTGTCTCTGTATCTCTCTCTCTCTCTCTCTCTGTCAAAAATTAGTAAAATAAAAAATTAAAAAATAGAAAAAGCAGGACCTGAACTAGCCATACAGAGAAGGAATGAAGACATTCTAGGCAGGAATGAGTAGAACAATGGAAAAGAGAGAAAAGGGAATAGGGGAGCAATGGGGTGTTGTGAGCTCTATACAGGTCTCCATTCTGCTGCCATTTCCTGAACACAAGAGGCTTTGTACAAACCTCTCCCCACATCCCTCCGGACTATCTGCTGCCAGTTCAGACCTTTTATCTCCTGATAAATCCAGTTCAAACACTTCAATCCTCAAAAAAAAAAAGAGACATACAAAGCTGATCTGTCACTGTTTTTATGCAAACTCACTGTACTTACATACTTAATTCCTTAAGTCTGCAGGTGTTACTATCTTGCAAACATTTTAGAAGTCAACTAAGGTTTTATTTTAATAAAAAAAGCATTTCTGGTTGTTTTTATTTTTAATCACAACAAAGTACTACACAAACATGTGAAGCAGCAGGACCAGTGTTACTGTCTCCTTTTACAGATAAGAAAAATGAAGCTGACAGGTCCCAGACAAGCAGCAGCACATAGGAACTTGTCAGAATGCAAATTACCCATCCCACCCTAGACCTAATGAGTCAGAAAGTCAAGGAGTAGAGGGACAAGTGATCTGTGTTACCACAGTGATACTAATGCTGGTCAGTTGTTGAGAACTGCTGATCTAAAGGCAGAGAGCCAGCAAGCCGCAGAACTGAATGGAGCTACCACCCTTGCCTTCTGACTTAAAAATTGTTTGCTCTTTCCATTCTACCCCACTGCCTATCACGAATGTGTTGTCTTCCCAACCAGACTGTAGCTCCCTGAAAATAAAGGTCTAATCAGGAAAATGGAACCCACATCAAGTAGTTTCATAAGAGTAGTATACCTATACACAAATGCTTTTGTTTTCTAAACGCTTTCATAAGCTGTTAGCTCTTCATTCTTATGTCCTTACTACTGAAGGCAAAATAAATGGTAACACTGCAATTTTATAAATGAAGAAATTCCATACAGCTCTTAGCTACCTTTTTTTTTTTTAAGATTTATTTTTATTGTTTTTGAAAGAGACAGAGACAGATAGTAGGGGCAGGGCCCTGAGCAGTCTCCATAGTTGTACATCATTGGTTTTTCCACATAGTTTCATTTCACAAGTGAGCGCGGGGCTGCGCAAGGAAGGACTGGGCCAGGTTCTCACCCTGATGAGAACTGAACTGGGGGGCCACATGAGCTGGGGCCGGGATTCGATCCTTAGTCCCTGGGGCTGCAAAGCGAGCACTTAACCCACTGAGCCATCCCGGCTTCCCCAGGTACCATTTATTAAAAGTTTATTACATGACAACCTCAGTTCTAAGTGCTCTGTGTGTATTAACTTATTTAATTAGCATAACAACACTAGGAAGTTAAGTACTATGATTATCTTCGTTTTACAGATGCGAGAACTGTATTGGGAAAAGTGCAAAACAAAGCCCTTACCAGATAGCTTAATTAGAGAGAACTTAATGCAGGGAACAAAATACAGGGGGTAGAACTAAAAAAACAAACAAAACAATGAGGCTCTCCGATGATTAGCAACACAGGGAGCTACTACCATTCCTAAGGCAAGAAGGAAAAAGAGAGGATGTGCTGTTCTTAGAGCCAAGAATGAAGGCTGCCTAGCCTTCAGAACCAAGGAGGAGACACAAACAGAGATGATATCCTGTCCTCTAATCTTCCCCAATGCCTCTCTGGTCAAAAGTAACCAAAAGGGGGCACCTGGCAAATATAGTTTGCAGAGGAAGTTCAGGAAATGGTTCTATGGGGAAATAGGCAAATGAGCGACATAGAAATAGTCACAGGTTGTGGGACTTACCTAAAGTTGTGGTTAGTATGCAGCAGAGTTAGGATTCAGTTATCGGGTTCCATATCTAGACTTGTAATCACTATCTAGATATGGAACCAGTCCAAGATATGGAACTGTCCAAGATAAAGTTACTGCAGAGCTCAGACTAAGAGAACCCCGGTTCCCTAACTCAGATTGAAAGATCCTCTTTGCCTCTTTACCACCACCCCCCACCCCCACCCCCCGCAGCCTATATCACCACTTAATACATTAAAAACAAAAGTTGATTCATTGGTCAAAGCCACACTGAGGTAGGTAGGCCACCAACTAGGTGTGAGATAAAGGAAGCCTTTGTACAGAAAAAAAACTCTAAAGTTTTATTAGAACCCTATACAAAGACTCATGAGACTAAAAGTAGTCTTTCACAAACTAGAGTGCGGAAAGAACCCAAGGAACTTGTTAAATGTTGATTGTGAGATCTCCAACACCACTCAGTAGGTATGGAGGGCCAAGAAACTACACTTTTGGGGAAGCTGGGATGGCACAGTGGGTTAAGCGCTCACTTTGTAGCCTGGGGACCGAGGATCGATTCCTGGCCCCGGGCCCGTGTGGACCCTTATGCTAAACTGGGGAGTGCCCCCAGTAAGGTTCTCACCAGGGTAAGACCCTGGCCCAGTTCCTGCCCTGTGAAGCCCCGTGCCCACCTGTGGAATAAAACTATGTGGGAAAACCAATGATGTGCAACTATGGAGACTG
>PVKE010015990.1:0-32642 GCA_004027555.1 Craseonycteris thonglongyai
TTATTTCTATTTTACTTTTTGACAGATAGAGAGAGAGACAGAGACAGAGACAGTTAGAGAACCGAACTGTGGGAACTCCCCAGTTCAGCACGTGGGTCCTGCCTGGGCCGGAGCCGGGATTCGATCCTCGGTCCTCATGGCCTCAAAGCGAGCGCTCAACCCGCTGAGCCGTCCCGGCTTTCCCCCGAATTGTTTAAATTAAAAAAAAAAAAATTACAGTAAGAGACAAATTGCCATTAATCCTTCTCAAAATAGCCCCCTTGCTCCTAACACACTAATTCCATCATTCTTGCCACTTTCTGAAGCAGTGCTGGAAGTCCTCTTTTATGTCATTAATTGTGCTGTCCTGGCTGCTTTGATGTCCTGAATCATTTAAAAACGTTTACCTTTCACGGTCATTTTGACTTTGGGGAAGAGCCAGGTGCAAGATCCAGTGAATAAGGTGGATGAGGACACACCATAATGTTTTCATTTGACAATAACATATGTTAAGAGTTTGATCGGATCCATCATTTACGGCACACTTTAAAACACACCTATTCTCAACTGTAGCTCACAACCGATTGCACCAAACAAGTTGAAATCGTCACACCATTACTAAGGTTCAACATTCTGCTTACTGTATTGAAGATCCCTGCTTTTCCATAGGATGGCACTTGATGACAGCATTCACCATCACTATACGGTAGTTTTTTTTGTGTTTTTATAAAAATCACACCTCATATAAATTATGGGGAGAACACAAACATTCAATCCATAGTACTCCACAAAGGTTGACATAGGTTACATTGTGCTAAGCTATTGATCCCCTTAGTCCCCTGTGGTAGGGTGGGTCCAGCTAGGAGTGTCAAAGCTTTAGGGCAGATCTAGTCTTGAGCAGAGGCACCTGATGGCTCTTGTGGGCCCTGCAAACATAATCTTTTTCTAAAAGACCCGCATATAGCTGTAATAAACTGATAGGAATAGTAAAAGCAGTAGAAACAAGAAAACAAGGCAAACACAGAAAAAGGAACAAATCTCTTGCCAGGACGGAGAGGATAGAGGGGCCGAGAAACACCTGAGTTGGTGCCAACTGAGATGGGCCTTGTGAAGTTGTCTTCCCCTTTCCCTCCTCCTTCCTCCTCCTCCTCCTCCTCTTTTTCTTATGTTTTCTTGTGTTTTTATAAAAATCACACCTCATATAAATTATGGGGAGAACCTGGACTTCCCTTAACACACACACACACACACACACACACACACACACACACACACACACACACACACACACCCTTTCCCACTGTCGTCATTCAGCAGCAGACTGGGACAATTTTAGAATCCATGAACCTACATGGACGCATCATTATTACTCCAAGTCCATTGTTCACGTTAGGGCTCACTTTTGTTGTTGTACATTCGCTGGGTTTAGACAAATGTATAATACCATGTGTTTCCTATTATAATATTAATAGACAGAGTAGGTTCACTGCCCTAAATATTCTCTTTTTTCTGCCTGATCATCTCATCCTAACCCCTAAACCTGGGCAATCACTGATCTTTTCACTCTCTCGAGTGTTGCCTTTCTAAAATGTCGTCTAGTTGGAATCCACAGTGCATAGCCTTTTCAGATTGGCTTTTTCCACGTAGTGATATGCATTTAAGGTTCTTCCAAGTCTTTTCATGAATTAATAGCTAATGTCTTTTTAGTGCTGAATGATATTCCATCATCTGGATGTACCACAGTTGCTTATCTGTTCAGCCTGGACATTATGGTTGCTTCCCAGTTTGGGCAACTATGAATGAAGCTCCTATAAACTTTATTTCAAACAAAACCCCACTTTATTGAGATATAATTCACATACCACACAATTCACATATTAAAAGTATACAACTCAATGGTTTTTAGTATATTCACAAAGTTGTTCACTTGTCACCACAATCAATGGCAGTGATGTCTGGCAGTAAACAGCTTAGTGGGAAAGATAAAACCCTCTAGAATGGCCTCAAATATGAGCACTTAAGGGAGGAGCAGCTGTTACTAGATTTTGTCAGAGCACTGAAGATAAAGTTGAATGATAAACCATTTCTGTTCCCATCTGAAACATGCCCAGGGAACACCTAGAATTTATTGAGACAGGGAGACTTTTGAGGATGTTGGAAGTCTCAGAAATTAGGAACATGACCAAAGGATATCAATTTATAAATGGTTAAAAGCAGAGGTATAAGGGAAGCCGGGATGGCTCAGTGGGTTGGGCGCTCATTTTGCAGCGCTGGGACTGGAGATTGAGTCCCGGCCCCGGCCCATGCGGAACCATGTGCTGAGCTGGGAGCTCCCCCAGTTCAGTTCTCTTTCTGTCTCTGTATCTCTCTCTCTCCCTGTCAAAAATAAAATAAATAAATAAATAAACATTTAAAACAGCATCAATAAAACAGTATACCTTATGTTTTTTTCACTACCAGGGAGATAAGAGAGAAAAGAGAAATAGAGAAAGAAACACGGGAAGGTCAAAGATGATAAAGGTGATGATTGTGATGATGCAATTTGAATCCCTTGATTTGTGTCTATACCAGCATTATTCCTGTGCATTGAAGTTACTTGGCCAACACATTTGTTTTGAGTACCAAATAATTTGTATTTTTTTTTTCTACACCTACAACTGAGTCTTAAGAATACAATGTGGCTATGTTATCTTCAAAATGTGCAATTTGTACAATATAAGGTAAATGAGAGTGTAGAGCAAACATATTTCTTCTCTTCCACGCACATAAGTAAAGAAGATTCCATGAGGAAAGAGGAATGTTTTCTGACTGCATTAGTGTGTATTAACTAAGCGTATTCAGATAGGGACAATATTAGATGTTAAAAAAAAAAAGATTCAAAAAATCCTGAAGGTAAAAGAAACTAAGTCAATGCTTTAGTTAGTCAGCACTGAATATTAACTTGCTTGTTATCTTTGGTCAAAATAGCAAGCATATAGCTTTTGAATCATTAGACATCATTGGGTTTCAGAGGAAAGTTGTCATTTTGACCAAATATAATACAAATTTTGTTCTTATTAATAGTTTAGAAGAATTAATTCCCCAGAAGTATCCTAGTCAGGTGGAATTTAAAAAGGAGCAGTACCTAGAACTTTTGATATGATTGATTATGACTCATCACCTGATAAAATATAGCATACAGTTTTGCATAAGTCATTTTAGATAATATAACTTTCCCCTAGTTTGGAAAGCATAAATTCCTTCAGTTACATGTGCAAAGGCACTTAACAAGGAACAAAGCCATCCATATATTTTGACAAAAAGATGGTCATTCTATCTGGGAAGTTCATCTTTATTTTCATTTGGGGGTAGACATATGGAAAGAGGAGGCATTCTAAGTTGAATTAGTTTTGGTAATAAAAGGAGTGAAAAACGTTGCAACTAGATTTCCCCTGGCATTTCAACATACATAAAAGGTACTTTAAACTTGAATCCAATAGTGGTTTGACTATTTATACCAATTTTACCTTCATGTAATTTAATTGGTCTGAAGTTATATACGTTTTCATATTTAAGTATAGTTTGTTATATGTATGACACTGTGCTAAGCACTTTACAAATATTATTTCACTTCATTGTCATAACAATCCAATAGGTGCTGCTGTTATTTTCATTTTATCAATGAGAAACGGAGGCTTTGAGAAATTAAGCCTCTTTTCCAAGGTCATACAATTAGTCAATGGAAAAAGAAGGATACTAATTTGGTGGTCAGATTCTATCACCTGTAGTTGTACTGCAGAGCCTGTTCTAAACCAATAATACCAGATTGAATCCAGCTTGAAATTATATATGCTACCCTTGTTTCATTTATATCCTTCTGATCTTGGTGCTATCTACATGCCAGATATGTAAATCTTTAAGGAAATACATGACTAACAGCTTCTCTCAAGACCTACCAAAATGCCAATTTTGTTAATTTAGAATAATACAAGGAAAGTTATAAAGAATGTAATATTTAAAAGAAATAATTTGTCATGGAATAATTGAAAAAAATGATTTGAAATTTGTTTGGTGGTATCTAACAGTCTACCATAAGACTCAGCAATTTCATTCACCAAGTATGTGCACAAAAACAGTCATACCAGCTTTATTCATAACCACAAAAATCTGGAAACAACCCAAATCTACATCAACATGTTAACAGTAAACCAGCTGTGGCATATTCATACCAGGCAATGTCCTTATAAACTGTTACATGCAACCAAATGGATGACAGACACAATGTTGTTCAATTTAAATCAGGCGAAAAACCAGTACATATTGTATAAGTCTGTTTATATGAAGATCAAAAGCAGGCAAAACTAATTTATGGTTCTAAAGGTTGGAATGGTATTACCTTCAGGGAAATACTGATTAAGAGAGGAGTAATGGAGCTTCCTAGCGTGCTGGAAATGCCTCTAGAGTGCGAAATGATCCCAGATGGAAGCATGGAAACGCAGGAAGCAGTAAGTAGCGACAGAAAGGGTCAAATGTAGGTTAATGTTAAGTGTATAAAGCAATAACAGTGATGTCAAAGGACATTTATAATATTTATAGTTAAAATACTTGACAGCAATAGCACAAAAGGAGGGCAGAAACTGTTAGCGGAGTGAAAGTGTTCTCAAGTTTTTGTATTGTCTAGTAATTTGCAAAAGTATTAATTTATAGTCGATTCTGATAAAGTGAAAGAGCTAAGCCATCTCTCCAGAGAAGTGTACAATAGAAATATAATGCAAGCCAAAAATGAGAACCACATACGTAATTCTTCAGTTGCTAGCAGTTATATCTTTAAAAAGTAAGAAGAAACAGGTGACATAAATTTAATTCTATATGTTCTCACCTAATACATCTAGGATTTTCTAAATCAATAAAAGTTGTTAATGAGATTTTTAAAAATCATATT
Source organism: Craseonycteris thonglongyai (assembly GCA_004027555.1). Taxonomy (NCBI): domain Eukaryota; kingdom Metazoa; phylum Chordata; class Mammalia; order Chiroptera; family Craseonycteridae; genus Craseonycteris; species Craseonycteris thonglongyai. The sequence continues at coordinate 4,901 of PVKE010015990.1, forward strand.
AAGTCTTCAGAATCTGGTGACTATTTAACCCTCATACACATCTCAGTTTAGACTAGCCACATTTCACGTACTCATATAGAGTTACTAGCGAACAGACAGCTCAGCTCTAGAGCTGTGGTTCTCAAGGGGAGAGATTTTACCTCACTGGGGCTTTTTGACAGTATCTGAAGACATTTCTGATTGTCATAATTGTGGAAAGGTGGGTGGTGCCATTGGTATCTAGTGGGAAGAAGCCATGGGTGCTACTAAACATCCTGTTATATACAAAGAACAGTGACTTCCACCCCATAAAGAATTGTTTGTTAAAATGTCAATCATAACATGGTTGAGAATCCCTGCTCTAGAGTAATCCCTAAAATAATAATAAATAAAAATAAATAAAGTAATCCGTTTAAAAGTGTATAACTAATAAACTAATGGTGGGGAGGAAGAGAGTGAAAAGAAATTATTTCATTAATTCAAAAGAGCAAAAAGAATGGAAAAAAAAAGAGGAATAGAGAAAAGATGGAACAATTAGAAAGCAATATTATATTAGTAAAATTATGTTAAATATAAATGGATTAGGGGAGAGGGCATCAAATATGTGGCAACAGAAGGAGAGCTGATTCTGGGTGGTGAGCACACAATGCAGTACATAGACAACGTAACGTAGAATTGTACACGTGGTAACAATGTAATTTTTACCAACAAATGTTACCCCAATAAATTTAAGAAATAATATAGAAGAAAATAAATGGATTTGTATTCTAATTAAACTTAAGATGATCAGATGGGGGCCAAAGTCTCTACTTATATCCTACAAAGAAAACATTTTATTCTTTCTTTCTATTTCTTTCTTTCTTTCTTTCTTTCTCTTTCTTTCTTTCTTTCTTTCTTTCTTTCTTTCTTTCTTTCTTTCTTTCTTTCTTTCTTTCTCTTTCTTTCTTTCTTTCTTTCTTTCCTTCTTTCTTCTCATTTATGGATATTTAATGGCATGTTATTTCAAAGCTTGATGTATTACAAAGTAAATATACTATAAAAAATATGGTGCCACTTCCCATGCATTAGAATTACTATTATTAAAACAACAACAACAACAAAACAAAACAAAACAAACACCAGTAAAAAACATATTAGTAAGGATGTGGAAAATTCAGAACCCCTGTGCCTTACTGATGTGTAGTCAAAATGACACAACTGCTACAGAAAACAACATGATGTCCCCCACCCCCCAAATAAACATGAATCATAATATAAACCAGCCATTCCGTTTCTAGATTTACACACAAAAATATAAACAAAAACAGGATTATTTGGGGATGCCAGGATGGCTCAGTGGGTTGAGTGCTTGCTTTGTAGCCCCAAGGTCGAAGGATCGAGTCCCTGTCCTGGCCCCAGCCCGTGTGGGCCCATATGCAGAACTGTGGTGTGCTTCCCATGTGAGTGTGGTGGGCAGTTTGGTTCCTTTTGGGGCAAGCTTCCATGTACGAGTTCCACATTACAACATGGATAAACTTTAAGGCCATCATGCTAAGTGAAGCAAGCCATACTTAAAAGAATAAATATTGCATGATTCCAGTTATAAGAGGTACCGGTACCTAGAATAGTCAAATTAACAGAGACAAATAGTAGAACAATGGTTGCAAGGAGGTTGGGGGAGAGAAAAATAGAAATTTATTGTTTAATGGGTATAGAATTTCACTGAGACGATAAAAAAGTTCTGCTGGTGGACAGTGATGCTGGTTAGACAACAATGTGAATGTACTTAATGCCATTAAAATAGTTAAATGAAGCAATTTTACACAATGTATATTTTACCACAATAGAAAATTAATAAAAACAAAACAAAACAAAGGTGGTACACTATGATAAAATTTATGTGAAAATATACTTAGGTCTGGGAGTGAACATCTAAGAATCCTCCTTCTCTTCCCACTTTTCTCTTCTTTCCTTCTGCAAGGAAAACATTTTAAGTCCGTAAGAATGCACAAAAGTTGAAGGCACAATGGTTAAAAAGTCTAGAATATGCAATCATTAATTAATATAAAACTGGTATAGCTATATTAATATCAAAATCGATTTTAATGCAAGATATATTACTAGGAGCAAAGAAAGATATTTCATGATACAATGGCCTTCCATCAGAGTGATGGAAGTGATTGATTAAAAATGTCAGATGACCATACTACTTCACTAATATAAATCTTTCAATGTCTCCCCATTGACCTTGGATAAAGCTCAAACTGTAATTATGTCAGATAAGAGCCCTAGTTAATCATCTGCTTTACCACTACTAACATCCCATGTCATTTCTTTTCTCAAAATTCATGTTCATGAGTGTTGAAGAGCATGCAATTACTCAAAATTACTCTATTACTTTATACTCTCTGTACTTTTGCTCCTATTAATTCCTCTGTCTGGAATGTTTTTCTTTGTGGTAACCATCTGAGAAAGTCCTTTCTATTTATCTTTCAGATAAATCTGCATTCTGTTATATGGTATCTAAAACTTTTCTGACTGACCTCTACATAAAATCCTTTCCTCTTCTGTATAACTCTATACCTCCCAAACACTTAAAAAATCATTTGTTAGGTACTATTTTGCCTTTTCTGGTAGTCAGCAGAAAGATAGTAGGCACTCATTAACTTTTGCTGAACTTAATTTATTTGGTAATGCAGTAGCCTTGGAGAAATGCTTACTATAAAATTATCTAAAAATTTTACCAGCATATTTTGCTAATTAATATGTTCCTTTTAAATTCAGTTAAGATAACCTGTATTTTTTTTATATAATTATTACAATTAGTATTTTTAAAACAAAAATTTGTGTTTCCCTTCTCACTTTATTAATTTTATACTTATGAATGGCGTTCTAAGAGCAGTTAATACAAGTAGCTATGCCAGCACAATATTTGAGAAAGAGTATTTATTACTATTGCTCTTCTCTTACAGATTGCTTGATTCTTTCTCATAGCACTGTTAGTTTTCTAGACTTGACCTAGTCAAATTATAATGAGTACACGAATTAACTTAAATGTATTTTTATATATTCATAAAAAGTATGAATCCACGCTTTCTGAGAACTTACAGTAGAATTTTAGAAGTTATTCATGTGGCACTATCATCTAGGGTAATAGCATTAGGCAAAGTGCAATGACAAGGTTTTAATTTTTGGATGTTTTTCAAAATATATTCAGCTGATTCTACAGTTCTTTTTGGCTAGACTCAGAAATTGAAATAGCCAAAAGAATTTCTTAGATTAATTTATTTATAACAGGCTAATAATATTTTCATAATTTCGAAACTGTAAGGATGAAAAATTTGTGTCAAACTGCCTGTATCTTACATCAAGCTTTGCCCCATCCTAGCTATATAATCTCAAGCAATTCCCTTAACTTCCCTAAGCTGCAGTTGTTTCTTTTTAAATCTGTAAAATGCAGATAATAAGTCTATTTTGACGTTTAAATGGCTTAATGTAGATATTTAGCATGGTTCCTGCTACTTAGTAAATGCCCCATGAATTAGCTAATATAAAATATATAGCTAAGTAAAACTCAATAAATCATACAGTAAATCAAAAAGGCTATTTTACATCATCTACCATGTATCTAAGTACTACTACTAAGAGCTGTCATTTAGTGAGCATTGTGCTAAATATTTTGTATACATTATCTTACTTATGTTTTACAATGTCTTTGAGAGTTGACTATAATGTTCTTATTTTATGAGTAAGTTAACTGTGGCTCAGAAAGTATTTGCCCAAAATTATGTATTCAGTAAGAATATGTCATCATGATCATTTGAAGCAGACATTTTAATGTCAGAGATATTTTGGTGCAGCTTACAAAATCAAATTTTTGAACATTCTGTTTTCCCCTACATACGAAAATAGTTCTATTGTGCTCTTTTGCAATTAAAAAGGTGCCACTCATGCTGAAAATAATTCAGACAATACAGGAAGGTTGTAGACTGATTCATCCATAATTTCACCACTCAAAGTTAGCCATTGTTAATATTGTTGGTGAACATAAGTAGTAGACACTGCTTGTTGCTTATCAAATATCTACTCTCCTCTTATTTCTTAATCATAAATTCAATTTTTTTTAATCAAGCTAAAATACTCACCTCTCCTGACAAATAGTAGGCCTGTGAAATGCTACTAGCCAAGCAGATACAAGCAAAAATCCCTGGGTAGATACAGTTTTGCCGAGGTGGCCAATTTGACTGGCAATCACCTTTTATCTTTTTCTCATTTCTTTCATTTTCCTGCATGCAATATAAACATAGTATGAGTACATTTTGTGTCCAAAAGAAGAAAATCTCACACAATTTGGTGTAATGAAGCTTGAATCACTGAGGATGTTATAGAGCCATTTTGCCAGTCTTATCAGACTGACTACTTTGGGAATTCTTACGGTAAGAAAACGTTGGTTAATCCATTTTAATCAAGGTGGTCAAAAAAGACTAACTTCCAGTTATACAAGTAAGATCATTCAGTTCTGGAATGTAATATACAGCATGGTGACTATAGTTAACAATACAATGTTGTACATTTGAAAGTTGAAAGTTACTAAGGGAGTAGATCTTAAGTTCTCATCACAAGAAAAAATTTGTAACTATGTGAAGTGATGAGTGTTACTAAACTATTGTGGAAATCATATCATGAGATATACATATGTCAAATCATCATTGCATACCTTAACCTAATACAGTGTTATATATCAATTATACCTCAATAAGGCTAGAAAGAAAAGAATTTGCAAATTAAATTTGACACATACTTAATGATAAGGCATAATTGTTATTGTCCTGAATGATAATTAGGAATTTGTGGTAATCAATTCTTTTAGGGATTGCAATTGTATCCCTACTAGAAACCATTTTTCCCTCTTTTAAAAATAAATTTTCTATATTTTTTCAATAAAAATGGTAAATATTAGAAGACTATTCTGATCCTATATGCTGTTTTAAATTTGATCACACTCATGCTAACATTTAAAAATCTAAGTTCTTAGATTTCTACTTCATAAGCGTATGGGGACTGAATGGCTCAAATTAATGTTATTGAAGACAAATTGTGTCCTTCAAACCTCCTTCCCTATTATCCAGTCAGGAATCAGAGCAGACAAGACCACTCCTTCTACCTCTATCCTCAGCTATAGGTGATACAGTATTTTTGTCTGTTTTTATTTATTTTTTAATGACACAAAGCAAAGAAGCAAAATGAACAAAGTAGATGATGGGAAAGGTCCAGCAAATAACACATTTAGGATTTTCATTTATTTGTTCATTCACAATATTTGGGTGACCTTCTTGGTGCTAGTGTTCAGGCTTTGGAAAACATGTCTTTTCTCTCTTTCCTTAAGGGCTTGCCTGAGTGTACAAGGCAGCACAGATGGGGCTCTGAAGCAGTGGATATATGCCCAGAGTTGAGAAATAAATCTTACTCAGCTCTTCATACAATGAAAGTGCTAGCTATTGTTTTTAGCTGTCAGGTACACCAGTCAGGTTACTGGCCAACTCCCATCACACCAAAGCTTATATTCCTGGGCAATGCTCAGCCCAGGTCAGTCAGAACACTGCTCCCTTTGGTGAGGCAAGTCATGTGATCGAAGTCACACTGTTTCACCTGACAGAGATAGCAAGCGGGGCCTTGCGTTTGAATACTAGAGGTAGAAGTTTTTGAAAATAGACACCGTGGTCTTCTTGTCTTGTGGAAAATGTTTATTTTCAGTAGGAGATAATGAAACCACCAGACACAGAGCAGATATGAGAGTGACAGAAAGACAAGGGAGAGAGGGAGAGGAAGAGGAACAGAGAGAGACAGATGGGAAGAGGGAGTGCAGGAGGGAGGTAGGGGAAAGAGAGAAAGAGAGAGAGCAAAAGAGCGAGAGAGCTGGAGGGGGGGGGTAGGGAACGAGCGAACGAATACTGGGACACATTGAATGCTGTTTCCAGGTCTGAGGTTCTAAAAGCTGACATTCCTCAGCGTGTTAGCTGATGAAAGATTCTGGGCAGAAGAGTCTGCCTCCTCAACTCTGTATCACACTTCACAATCTGGAGCTGAAAGCAGCACTGTTCAGACTGTCTTACATAAGCAGTTCCTTCAACCTCTGGCCCTCAGGCCCTTATCTTCTATCAGCAATGTTCCCAACTCACATCTCCCAAGAACAGCAACCCTTTTCAGGTATAAAGGAATGTTCATCTCAGGGGAGGCATTCATGCAAGGGAACCAAATCCGTGGAAATTCAACTCCTGTCTACCAAGTAAACAACCTTTTACATAATTAAACAAAACCCTTCTTATTATAATAGTAGCCTTTGCTGTGTACTTACATAAGAAAACAAGTTAAGCAGTTTACTCAGAACACAGAGGTTGTCTGTCCAACATGTGTTTCCATATTTTTGTGAAACAAAAAACTATTCATAGCTTTGAAATGGCGGTATTTCAGCTTCTACCCTCAAAATCAAGGTGGCAAAATTCAGTCCCAGCTCTAGCTCAAGGTGTCCCACACCTTCCTCCCAGTAGCCTCTGCAAGAAGTTTTCACAGCGTATGCCCTACAAACTGGAACTTAGTCCATAACGACGGTAATGCTGGTGACATTTTTTTTCCATTTTGCTCCCCATATCACTCAATGTTCCTATGTAGCTCATAAACATCTCAGTGGGATTATTCTGTGAGTAGTTAGAAACATAGGACTGAAACAGTAAAACTTAGCCAAGGAAAGAAATAGAAACTTAGGACAAACTACTGTGGAGGTAGTTAATCTGTCATATGGTGGATTCAGAGTGCTCGGACTAACATCTGTGGCATATTCTTGAGGGCAGGACCAAAAGCCTTCAATAAAAAAGAGGTTAGAGCCTAATGCAGGCTGGAACCCACTGCAGTCCACATAACTCTATTTGGGTGTAGTGCCAGCTCTCCAAATTTCTTGCTCTGCCTCTTCACATTGTTGCTGCCAAATAACAGTTGCGATCTTGATTGGTTCCTTTCAAATTAAGTTTTCACAATTGCCTTCTCTGCAGTCTTGGTGCTTTTGCCATTTGACTGGGTTCCTGCCCTGGCCGGACTCCTCTTTCTGCTTTTGCTATTGGTATTAATAGCATAAATGGGAGAGTTTGACTTACTATCTGATAAGAGATATGACACAAGATAATTTTGGTATTATTTTTATTCCTATGAAGAAAAGGGATAGGCATTTAAGAGAAAGATCAGTAATAACCACAAGTAAGATTATGTTAGAAAAGCTGAGCTGCAATAGGATAAATTTTCAACTGGAGAATGAGGATTAATAAGTGGATTGATCTCATTCTTCCTCTAGCATCATGCTGTGATTCAAGAGGAGGCTAGAAGCAGACACCGGGAAAGAAAGAGTCAGGTTGAGTGAGATACCGTAGGTCCACTGCATGGTGAGAAAAGTCTAGGGTGTGGAACTTCTGCTAGAGATGGCTGTATTAAATACTGTCATCTTGGAATCTCAGTGTGCCAGATATTATAGTTTGGCCCATATAACACCCATTCCGTACACTTTCTTGTCTTTTTCTTATCTGACTCTATTATGGCAGCTATAAAACCTAAAATTTCAACCCCTAGCCTCTCTTGAGACGGAAGGGGCCATGTGACATGGTTCTGGCCATTGAGATATAAGCAGATGTGATTTCTGAGGCCTGGAGGCACTGATGCCATTTGGTACAAGGAGGCAGCAAGTAAAAGGACAATAAAAGCAAAAAATGACAGACCAGGGGGTGCCGGGATAGCTCAACATGTTGAGCACTTGCCTTTCAGCCACGAGGTCTGGGGATCGAGTCCCAGCCCCAGCCCATGCAAATCCATGTGCTGAGCAGTGGTATAGCTGGTAACTGCCAAAATGGTGTGAAGTTTCTTGCCTCCCATGTGGGAGGCCCCCGGTTCGGTTTCTACCCTGTGTGGCCCCACATCCATCTGTGCGGAGTGAAACAATGTCACAACTCATGAGGTACAGCTGTGGAGACTGCTCTGGGCCTTTCTCCTTCTCCCCCTCTCTCTCACCTTCTCTTAAACAAGAGAATAACTCTTAAAAAAATAAATAAAGACAGACCAAAAGGTAGAAAGAGTCTGGGTGTCCAATGGAGCCATCACTCTAGCCTGGAACTATCTATCCCAGGTCTTAAGTCAGGTTAGACAGTAAACTTCTGTTCTTTTAAGCCAGTGCTTTCTATTCTTTGCCATATCTTGGCACACACAAAAATGATAACATTTATATGCCACATGTAGGTAGATGGACAAAGCTGCTCAGGACTGGAGATAATGTCTTACACCTCAAATGCCTACTCCAAAGACTAAGTGATCACTATCTCAACCTACCATGACCCTGAAACTTTCAGAGAATTCTGATTTAACTCACTTTTGGTTGGGGTTTCTCTTTCCTGAAACTGAATGCATCCCTGACACATTGGAATTTGAAGCTAGTTTTGGGAGGCAAGGATATAACTTTCAACCTGTGGAAGTGGGAATAGTTAGGTAACTAAAAGTGGTGATGAAGGTCAAAAGCAAGTTAGCCTCTGTAGGATGAAAGAGAAAATGTGGCATGTAAAAGAGAAGAATTTTTGATTTAAGGATTCAGAGGATTGCTCATTATAATGAAAAGATCAAAGTAAAGGCTCTGCTGGTGAGGGCTGATGGAGTAGAAATGGAGGCCTGCAGAGTCAAGGGGAGGACTAGGGACTAGGAGAACTGGGACTGTTCAATTTCCTTAGGATGTAGAAGATATTGGTGTAGACTAGAGACAAAATGTACTGTAGGCTGAAGGCATTGAAGGAGAAGGGAGGGGGCTCTCCTAGTTGAACAAGAGCTGTAATGCTGAGAAGTAGGAAAAGGGATCTAGACTGAGTATATACTTTAGAAATGACAGGATTGGAAGGAAAGGTGCTCACTCTTTGTCTAGAGGTAGCATTAGAAATCTAGGAGAATAGCAATTCTGAGAAATAAACCCTATATTCTCTCCTTCTCTCAGACTTGCCATCATACTTACCCCTTCACCATTTCCAACTTCTCTTCCTTTGGGCAATTTAAGTCAGATTGTAGCACCTCAAATACAATATATGGGTATAGACGAGGACATTTTCCCAAGCCTCCTTTCCTTATGACTAAGATTCTCTCCTTGACCAAATTCTATTTAGTTTCTGTTGAACTGTCTTTCAACTAGGCCTGATCTCTGGACTTTGGTATTCCTCTCAGCATTGTCCAATTTTAGCAAAAAAGCTAGATACGTCAGTTTAACTAAAATCTCCCACCCTCCATATCTGATTAATATCAATATCTGATTGGGTTTCTCATCTGCCACCATCCCCCAGGTGATGTCTGATCACCCTGGCCGGCTTTCAGCAAGAATTGTGTTAGGTTGGTTGGGCTAGAATCCCTCTGGTTTCCTCTTAGTCATGACCCCCAACCTTACCCTTAGCCATAAATTTTCACTTTACTGTGCTGTAGTTTTCAGTTGAGGCCAATCTTTCTCCCCCATTGCAAGATTTCATTACAATTTTTCTACACCCATTGCATTGATGCCTCCTGAATGAAGTCTGCATTACCATCTTCAACAAGTGTCATGAATAATATATAATTTTCTATAACAATTTGAATAATATTTTTCTCTAATATTGATTAGGAGTTAACAATAATTAAATAATAACTACTTACAGATAGGATAGGTATTACAAATAATGTAAGGGTGATATTTTTTAAGATTTAATAATGTAGCTTATTTATTTTTTAAATTCTTTTGTATCTTTCCCCTCCTACCCAATTCATAATTTTATTTTCTTGAGGATACATGCATACCTCATTAATCTGATTAATTGTTAAATGCTGACTTGAACTGAGTCAGCCCTCACCCATCCAGACAATAGCAACCAGGCTGCAGTTCTGGACTGCAATTTTTGTCAGATGACATATGAATCACCCTTATGACCAGGTATAAGACAACCATTGCAGAAAAAACAGACCCCAGGAGATGTTTTATAGGACGTCAGCACTCGAGGAATCTCATTACTAACTCCCCCTTTCCTTTGATCGGCTTCTTCTTGTGTACCTATAAAATTCCTTGACCATTCTAGAAATGGGCAAGGTGGCCCTTGAGATAGTATCCTCCATCTTCCTGGAATGTCAGCATTTTGAATAAACCTACTTTTCTTTCCATTAACTCTTGTCTCTTGAGCATTAGCATGTGAGTAGACAGCAGCCAAATCTGAGTTTGATAACAATAATACACTGCAGAACTCATATTAGATGTCTGACATCATTTAAAGCTATATAAAAAATATTAATTCATTTAATCCTCATATAAACCCAGTCAACTTTGTGTTAAGGCAGCATTGAACATTACAATTTGGTGTGTGAAATACAATTGAGATATTTTTATATAAATAATTGCAACAGAGTAAACAGCTATTAATGAAGAACCCTCAGTGAAGTAGAACTGACCTGGCATTCTGTACAGGCAGATAAACAAGGGAGTCATCTGCCATACGGGAGTAATGAGTAAGGTTGCAAGCATCTTAGAATGTGAGAGGCCAGAATTGTGCTTTGTCATTAGCCATTTCCTGAACACAAAAAGGTATAAGAATTTCTTAGTCATTGCTGCTCAAATACAGTCAGATAAAAGTCCAACACTGTCTGGTGACAAAAGAATGAGAGAAATATATACGTGAAGCAAACAATTTAATGACAACTTTTAAACTGTACTGCCCTGATTCAAACCCTTTAGCATGAATTAAAGCAAAGTCTATTATTCTATGTATCTAAAATTATCTACTGTTAAATTTAAGGAGAATGGAAAACTGGGATCCCCCTCAGTGCTACATTTTAAGAAAAGCCAATATATGATAGTTAATAATAGGTAATGTTTATGCTATAAAATGATTATTTAAAGCTTTCACAAGCTTCCCAATAATCAATTTTTGGAAATAGTGTCAATAGTGAGAGTCTGCCCAAGAACTTTGCAATAAGAAAAATAACATTGCCCTCTGGGAAAGCTACCCTTATTATGGCTTTTCCATAAATATAAACTGCAACAGTGTTTGTCTATGTCTTAGGTTATCTCTAGAACATCATATAGTGCTTTGCATAGAGTTGGTGCTCAAATATTTGCTTAAATTAGTGACTTTGTAAGGATATATTTGGAACCTATGTAGAACTGCGAACTAAGGACTTTGGGAGTACCTCAAAATTTAATCAAAACAACTGAAGTGAAGGTGAGGCAAGTTTGGAATGTGGTTATGTTTAATAAGTAAAGCCCTAAGCAGTGGTACTATATCTTACTTAGAAAGCCAATATTCATAAAGGGGTTTAGATACACCACCCAAAATATGCTGACTTGGCATATTAATTATTTTGAGCTAAAAATACTTGAAACACAACAGGTACAAGAAGGATGCTCTGATTTCCCCTTTCTCCCTGAAAAAGGGAGAAAATTTCTATGCAAAGATGTTCTTTTCGAACCTAGAAGAAAAGAACAATCTTATCATCAGAGATGGAAAATTGAGGCTCAGAAGAATCTGTACCCATTAACCCTGTTAAAAATGATCCTTATCTTTCTTTTATTTTCCCATATAGGTTAGGTACTTTCCCACAAACTATATTTTATTCAACCTAGTATATAAGCACTTAGGTCTAAAATGACTCTTTTGGGTCTTCATTTTCCAGTGAAGACTTCCATATGCATGTGAAAATAAAATTTGTGTGCTTTTCTCCTTTAATCTCTCTTATGTAAATTTATGCCCAGCTGGAGACCCTAAAATGGTAGAGGAAAAGTTTTGGCTTTCCTATGTAAACAAAAAGGTAAGCTCTGTTTGGAGCAGAGAATGTGGAATCCCAAAATAAAAAAGTGCTAATGGCTACATAAGAGCTGTCTAGGCAGAGAATATGCAGACTGATGAAAATGGCTGGGGAGGTGAGTGCCCCATGCATTTTAAACCTGATTTCTTTAACCCCTTGTATTGTATAACTCATGTCTCTGTTCTAATTCCATGTTTACCAAGCAACACTGTAATTTTAATTTGGCTTGCTGTGACCATCAGAGGAACAAACCTTAGATTTTAGGGAGTCAAATTGAAATGTAGCCATGCATTTATTTATCTATTCTTTTACAGATACATGATTATCTATTTCACCTTGGAAACTGGGAGACTGAGAAACTCAAGTAGTAATATGGTTAGAATTATTGATATATTTTATATAGATTTCTCAGGCTGCAGTATGGAAGTTAAGAAATACAAGACTGGATCAGGCAGATGAGTTAGAAGGGAGTTATTGAGACTGTCCAGTCAGGATAATGAAAACCTGAATTAGGAGGCTGTAGAAATGTGGAGCCAAAATAGAAACATTTCTCTGCATCTTTACTGGTAGTGGGTGCTATTTTCTAAATCTGCTTATCTGATTGGTGAGCGAAGTTACCTCCTTGTTTGTATATTTCAAAGTCTTTCATTACTAATAAAGATAAAAATGTATGACTTGATTAATTCTTTTGTTTAACTACTGTTTTTTTAATTTAATTTTTCTTTCATAAAATGCTTTAGACTTTAAACATATAACAGATTCAAAGTACTTAGCAGTAGCCAACAATAGTAATAGGAACATTTAAATATATAAAACCAAATAGCACTAATCGAAATGCAAAACAACCCTGTTTTACTTTAATGTCATGCATTAACTTTGTTCTGACCTTCAGCTTTGTTTTACACAAAGTTGCCCAGGAGACAGAATTTACTGACTCAGAATAGACCAAAGGATTGTGTTGTAAAAAAGTCTCAAAGCTAAATCTAAGAAATCGAGAAAGTTCATTGAGCAATCAATCAGTTCCAAGACTCAGAAAGATATTAATACCTTTTTTAAAGGAGGCTGGGAGTGTAATCAAGAAGTCAACTCTGCTGTAATATTTTTGTTCCTGATGTTTATTTATTGTAAAATAAGCAAAGATAACAGCAACAAAGGAATTTTATTTGTTTAAAGAAAGTAAAATCATCCATAAGCCCATTACCATATCACATTTTATTTTATTTTTATTCTTCTTTAGTTTCTGTGTCTCTGTAATTGGTATGAGTTTGATAGCTCTATAGTGCTTGGAAATTCACTGAAATGTATTTTTTTTCCTTTTAAATGTATTTACTCTAGAGAAGCTATTGGATTTTCCAGAGCAATAGATACTATTAGTAGTATCTAATAGCTATATGATACTACTGCAGTGGTGGACTAAATAATTTTTTTCCATGGGCCAAAAATTCCTGTAATTCTAACCAAATTTGAAAGATTTATTAAATGCCTAAATGGCATTTATGAATTACACTACAAATCCTTTTGTTCTTACTAATTTCTTTTATTCTGTTGCTCTCAAACAAGTAATATATAAGCACTATAGAATGTGAAAAGAATTCTGGACTGAGCTTTTATCTTAGCCCTATAACTTTTATCATACATTCATCACCAATCTTTTTGAATTTTAGTTTTCTCTTTTGTAAATAAAAATAATTACATAATTTTAAGGAATAGATAGTGTCAGATTATAGATTATGCGTTCAATGAATGTTAATTTTCATCGCATGACTTGCTACTGTACACTAAATTATAAACTGACTTTATGGGCGTGGTCAAAAAGATTCATGGAGAAAAAAAATCTATGGTTACCTAAGCTTTGCTCACCACATGTGACAGTGTCTTATTGATGGCTATAATCAACATCTGAAATACCTTTACCATTTCCTACCCCCAGGACTAGCTTCAACTCTTAAGAATGCTTGATAAAATGCAGACTGAAAAAAGGATACAGCAAACAAAAAACAAACCAGCTAAAGTCTTGTAAAAAACGAGGAATTCATGAAGCTACGTAAATTCTTGAAAGCTATAACTAACTATACTGAAAGTTTAGCTAGAATGAGAGCAGTTAGGCTAGAAAAAAGAAGGTACCCAAATTGGAAATATATTATTTGACTTTGTATATAGAAAACTTTATGGATTACACACACACATGCACACATGCACACACTGTTAGAACTAAGCAGTGAATTCAGCAATGTAAGGTAGCAATGTCAACAAAAAAATCAGTTGCCTTTCTATACACAATATAGACAATATATACCATGAACAATATCACCAAAGGAATAAAAGAGGAATTCACCAAAAGTTGAAAGATTTGTACAATGAAAACTCCAAAATGTTGCTGAAAAATAATAAAAAAGACACAAATAAATATAAATACATTCCATGTTTGTGAATCGGAAGATACTTATTGTTAAGATTGACATCCCAAAATAACCTATAGACTTACTACAATCCTATCAAAATCCTAGTAGTGTTTATTGCAGAACTAGAAAAACCCATGCCAAAATTTATATGAAATCTCAAGATACCCCAAATAGTCAATGCAATCATGAAAAAGAAGAAAAAAACAGGAGGACTCACAATTACTGATTTCAAAACATAATACAAAGTGGCCATAATCAGAACAGCATGGTGCTAGTATAAAGAGATATATTGACCAATAGATGAGAAATGAGAGCCTAGAACTTAACCCTATCATGTGTGGTCAAATGACTTTTGACAAGGATACCAAGACCTTCAATGGGGAAAGGGCAGTCTTTTTAACAAATGGTACTGGAAAAACTAGATATTTACATTGAAAAAAATGAAGTTGGACCCTGACCTAATACCATATACAAAAGTTAATGAAACTATATCAAACACCTAAACGTAAGGCTTAAAACTATAAAACTCCTAGAAGAAAACATATGACAAAAGCTTCATGGCATGACATTGGATTTGGTAATGCTTTTTTGGATGTGACATCAAAGACACAGACAGCAAAAAAAAATAATAGACACATTGGACTTTATAAAAATTAAAATATTTTGTGCATCAAAAGACATTATCAACAGGGTAAAAAAGCAACCCTCAGAAAGGGAAAAAATATTGGCAAGTCATGTTATCTGATAAGAGATTAATATCCAGAATATATAAAGAACTCCTAAAACAAAACAATAAAAAACCAAACAACTTATTTTGAAAATAGACAAAGGACTCAAGTAGACATTTCTTTAAGAAAGATACACAAATGGCTAATAAGCATATTTTATTCTGAAACGTAACTAATTAGAGATATACAAATCGAAACTACAATGAAACCATATCCATTATAATGGCTATTAGGATGTGGAGAAATTGAAGTATTTCTACACTGTTGGTGAGAATGTGAAATTGTACAGCCACTGTGAACAATATGGTGGTTCCTTAAAAATTAAAACTAGAATTGTCATATGATCCAACAATTCCATTTCTAGGTATATGTCCTCCAAAACTGAAAGCAGAGATGCAAAGATATATTTGTACAACTATTAAGTTGTTCATAGCAGCATTATTTACAGTTGTTAAAACATGGAAGCAACCCAAGTGTCCGTTAACTGATGAACAGATAAGCAAAATGTGGTATATACATGCAATGAAATGTTATTCAGCCTTAAGACAGGACGAAATTCTGACACATGCTGCACCATGGATGAACTTTGAAGACATTATGCTCAATGAAGTAAGCCAGTCATAAAAGTACAGATAATGGATGTTTCCACTTACACGCGGTACCTAGAGTAGTCAAAAATCATAGGAACAGAAAGTAGAATGGTGTTTTCCAGGGACTGGGGAGAGTGGGGAATTGAGAAATTTTTACATTTTCAGTTTTATAGGATGAAAAGATTTATGGAGATGATTGGTAACGAAGGTTGCACATCATTACAAATATATTTAATACCATGAAACTGTACACTTAGAAATACTAAGATGGTAAATTTTGTTATGTGTATTTTACCACAATAAGAAAAAAAAGAAAGCAAATCCACTACAAATAATACTGATTCCTAAAGTTTCTCAAACTTTTTTTGTTTGTGTTATCCCTTTGTTTTTTTCTAGCATCATGCTCTGTCTAGCATGCTGGGTATGACCTGAAGAAGCCCTGTAGGCAAACTCTTTGCTTTCCATCTCATGAAAGGGAAGGACAAAGATTATCCAACATTATGTAAAAGTAGGTTCTGGCAGGTTGAGCTGGATTCTGATTCTTACTGATGCAAGAACCAGTAGAATCCCTGGTACTTTAAAGATTCTGAGGAGGGGTTCCAGAATGTGCCACTTCAAAATATTCCACTTTGGACATATTATTTTGAGCTAAAGAAAAACAGGAGATGCAGGAAAAGCTCTAAAAACAGACACAAGCTTTCTTTTCCTAAAGTAAATTGACATTCATTAAGAAAATTTTTATTTGTAGAGATGTCTCCATCTTCCTTACCTCAGGAACAGGACTCTTAGCAGCTCTTATCAATGGAGATGGCACCAACTTTAATTCTGTATAACGAGCCTTACTACACAACTCCTGTTTACCTGTTTACTCCTGATACTTCTCTGGTTATCTTCATATAACTTTCCTCTTTTGCCCCAAAGCCCAGAACTTCCTCCTCCTCCTCCTCCTCCTTCTTCTTTTTTGCTGGTATTTAAACCCAAGTTCTGATGAGCTCTTTGGGTTTCTCATTACTGAATTTTCTTATGTATATATGTGTAGTGCATGGGTTAATAAACTGTTTGTTATTCTCCTGTTAATCCTGGCCAATCTCATTTATAGGGCTTTAACTAGAGAAACAAAGATAAGCAGAGGAAAAGATTTTTCCTTAGCTACTTCTTTTCTCTCTGAGCACAAACTATGGATGGGTCTCTTCTCAACCTGGATTGAGCTCATGCTGGCTCTGTGGTCACTTTTTTTTTTATATCTTTTTTTTTAATTTTTTTTATTTATAGAGAGTAATTGTTTTATCGTCAGTGCATATTTATTTCTATTTTACTTTTGACAGATAGAGAGAGAGAGACAGAGACAGAGACAGCTAGAGAACCGAACTGTGGGAACTCCCCAGTTCAGCATGTGGGTCCTGCCTGGGCCGGAGCCGGGATTCGATCCTCCGTCCTCGTGGCCTCAAAGCGAGCGTTCAACCCGCTGAGCGGGTCCCGGCTTTCCCCCTTTTTTTCCTTTTTAATAAAGTTTAAGGCTCAGAGCATCATAGGCTAAATACTTGATTCTACATTTTTTTCCTGTTATTTTTGATTTGCATGAGGAACAATTCACTAGCCAAAGATGTATGTGAAAATTCTCTTTCAGATCGATTCAATTATTTAATGAATTATTCCAAATTAATATGTAGGCTTCTTCTCACTAAAGTGCATATAGCTATAATAGCAGCAAGTTTTTCTATATCTGTAATTTTTTTTTTTTAAAGTCTAAGACTTAAATCTTTTATTTGGGTTTGGGGCATGGGGGAGACAAGATGGCTCAGAGGGTTAAGTGCTCACCTTGCAACCCTGGGAACTGAGGTTAGAATCCCAGTCTCGGTCCATGCAGACCCATATGCTGAACTGGGGTGTGCTTCTGATCCTAGTTCAGTTCCCACCATGGTGAGTTTCCCATGAGGGAGACCCCCAGTTCGGTTCTTGACCCCCAGTTCAGCTCCTGTTTCAAGGGGGCATGCCTTCTATGCAGGAGGCCCCCAGCCCAGCTACCACCCTATGTGGCCCCTGCCCACCTGTGTGGAATAAAACCATGCCAAAAACTGATGACAGACAACCATGGAAACTGCTTTGCTCACTCCCCCCCTCCTCAAAAACAATAAAATAAATATTAAAAAAACAAAAATCTTATTTTTGGCCTGAGGACTTCTTAGAGTCCTTAGCTCATCTGGCTATGAGAGGCAGATGATATACTTTGAGTTGAAGGAATTCCTGTCCATTGCTTCTTTGACTCATTCCTTTCCAATGAAAAGCCAAAAATATATTATTAGGTGACAATTAATTCAGGTATGAATCATCCATGGATGCTAAAACTGTCTCATTGATGAAGAATAGGATATCTACAAATACATAGTCTCAAAGTAGGTAATTAAAAATCAGTTAATTACAAAAGAAAAATTAACTAACTTTACAATGGAGGAACTGGGTAGACGTTACTTTAATGGAGTGATCAAAGTTAAAATCACCAATAATGGGAAAAATCAACATCATGTACCTTCTGATGTGAAATACTTGTAGAAATATAGTAACATTTATGTAGTAATCCTGCCATGAATGCATAACCTAAAAGCATAACCTAAATCTAACCATAGGAATCATCAGATGAATCTAAAGGGAGGGACATATTACTGGCTATACTCTTCAAAAATATCAAGATTGGGGAAGCTGGGATGGCTCAGCGGGTTAAGCCCTTGCTTTGCAGCCCTGGAGATCAAGGATCAAATCCTGGCTCCAGCCCAGGCGGACCCATGTGCTGAGCTGGGGTGTGCCCCCAGTTCAATTCTTGCCAGGGCCTATGCAGGAGGCTCCTGGCCCAGTTCCTGCCCTGTGCCCACCTGTGGAGTGAAAGTGTATGGAAAACTAATGCTGTCAACTATGGAGACTGCTCTGGGCCCTTCCCCCTTCTCTCTGTCTCTCTCTGTCTGTCTCTCTCTCTGTCAAAGACCAATAAAAATAAATCTTAAAAAAAAAAAATCAAGATTATAAAAGACTAAAATAAATAAATAAATAAAAGACTAAGAAGTCATTCTAGATTAAAAGATAAAAGAAGCATAAATACTAAATGTAAAGTGTAGCCCAGACTGTATTCTGATTTAGATTTTTCTTTTTCTTTTTTGCAATAGAAGATATTATTAAAAAGATTGATAAAATTTAAATAAATTTCTACAGGTTAGGTAATATTGTTTAAGGTTAAAATTCTTGACTGATAATTTTATTGTGTTTATATAAATAAAATTGTTGTTGTTGTTGAGTGTTATTAAAGATTTGTTTTTTATATTGTTTTTGATAGAGAGAGAAAGACAGAGAGAAGGAGGAGGGCCCAGAGCAGCCTCCATAATTGTACGTCATCAGTTTTTTGACATAGTGTCATTTCACACAGGTGGGTGCATAGCTGTTCAGGGTGGGAACCAGGCCAGGGGCCTCCCACATGGGAGGCACACACCCCTGTGAGCCGGGGCCAAACTGGGGGCCTCCTATATCGAAGCTTCCTGGCAGGAACCATACTGGGGCCCCCACCCACATGGAAAGCACACCCCAGTTAAGCATATGGGTCTGCACAGGCCAGGTCTGGGACTCAATCCTTGAACTTTGGGGCTGCAAAGCTGACGCTTAACTAGCTGAGCCATCCCAGCATTCCCTAAGTAAATTCTTCTGTTAGAAAATATACACGGAAGTATTTAGGGGTAAAGGGACATGATATCTGCAACTTATTTCAAATGATTCATAAAAGTTATAACATATGTAAACTATATAAATATATGTAATATATAAAATTATATAAGATAAAATTGTGATATATATGAGTATATAGAAATAAAGCAATGTGGCAAAATAGTAATTGTATCCAAGTGAAGGGTATACAGAGGACTTTTGTACTACTCCTATAATTTTTCTGTACATTTGAAATTGTTTTTTTTAAAATTAAGAGTATATCACTAAAGTTAACAAAATTAATAATTTTAAAAAACAAAAATTACACACATAATTGCCATAAAGTGAACATGAATGTGAGAAATTATTAAACTAAGGATTGTCAAACCTTTCCTGCAGAGTCAAGTAGTAAACATTTTAGTCTTTGCAGGTTTTGTGGTCTCTGTTGCAACTCTTCAACTCTGCTGTGGTAGCTGGAAAGCTGTCATTGACAAAATAAAAATGAATGAAAGTGGCTGTGTTACAGTAAAATTTTATTTACAAGACAGGCAGTGGACTGAATTTGGCGTGGGAGCCATAGTGGCCTACATTAGGTCCTCATATTCTTGACACTAAGGATGGTGTCTTATTTGTTTCTGATTCTCTGATGCCCAGAACAAGACCTAGCATTCAGGACATGCCCAGCAAATATTTGTCAGGCAAATGAAGACGGTCCTTCCCTGCCTTGGCTCTGGGTCTTTCTTTCTCAAAGGTAATGTAATCTTGACCAAATCATTTGTTATTTCTTTCCAGGGCCCGAACTTCTCACCCTTAATTAGTGACAGTGATATCAGCTGTGACTACAGGTACTTTGTAAGCCTGCTGTGAAAATCTGAAGTAAGAGCTTTCATACTATTCCATGTAAATGACCAATTGACAGAAATTTGCATGATCTCATGGGAAAGGAGATATTCTTCCTATTTTCTGGTAAATCTGTTGGATTTAGTTGTAATCTTTCTAGAACAAGTGATGTTGAGTTTCTTTTTCATTACACTTTTACTATGATCCCTGACCAGAAGGCACTTAGTAACCCGGTGGGAAAACAAAACAGGTAGAAATGATAAAAAAAAAAAAAAAATTATAGAAAAGTAGCAAATTCTTCCATATACCTGTCAACCTTTATTTTCATTTTCCTTGCCACAAGGCTCATATGTCATCAATTAATTAGAAGCCATCTTTTTTTTTTTTATTAATTCCCATGGCATTTTGTTCATAGGTTGATTTATAATACTTTCTGTGCATATATTTTCTCTATTGATTTTTCCAATGGTAATAGCCCTGCCAGCAGGACAAACATACTCATCCCTGTGTTTGGGTGTGTTAGTCTGGGCGACACCCCTTTTAGTCTACTTCTGTATGACACTCAGTGCCCCCTTTTTACACGTACATTCTTTCATTTGCTATGTTAATATGTTCAATAAAGTATATTCAAATTTTGTGGACTTGACTAGGCAGGAATCCTGTCTTTCAGGTGCCTTTACCTATAAATCACTTACATGTAAGTACACAGTTTAATTCTTTGAGAATGATCATATTTGCCCAATATCCAGATTCTTGTGACATCACCCACAGCAGCATTCTGTACTGACTGACAATTGTAGAAAGTAAATAACTGTTTTACTTATTGTTGCATTTAAGGTTGAGGTTGGTGCCGTTTCCTGGACTTCAGTAGCTATTCTGACTGTGCACGATGATGTTTATGAAACCCTCTTAAGCATTGTCCCTCCCTGCAATTATGTCTCTTGAGCTTATGTACCCTGCTGTTGTATTATTTCCAAGTGCCCATATTTGCATATTTCCATTGTGATAAACATCTGCATCCATCTTTATTTTTCTTTTTCCTGTCTCAGAAGATGAAGTGTCCCTCCCACTGCTCAACCCGCAGCAATCTGCTCTGTCTACCCTTCATCCCTTTCTCCCTGGGACTGAAATGATCCTTACTGAAAGAAAATAATGCATTATAATTACCGAAATTCAGTGGATCTTTTAAATCTTTACCTGACTGAGCCTCTTCTATACTTCTGATGGTTGGAAAAGCATTTCTCAAAACTCTATCCTCTATACTCTTGGCTTCCTTGACATTATTTACTCTGATTCTATCACATATGCCTAACCAATTTTATATTTCTTGATAGACTTGGTCCTCCTCTTTTTGCCTACAGATCTTTTACTTTTTTTATTTCTGTGGGTTGTTTCTTTCTGTCTCTAGACACTGCTTTTTTCTTTGTCCCCCCATGTTGGGCTATCATTAAAATAGTTTTAATTATCTATTTTATGCTGACTTTCAAGTTTCTATGTCAACCCTGATAGCTCCTGTATTCATACTTACATAATTAACCAGATAAAAATTTCCAAGTATTGGTGATGATTTTGGCATTTTGTACTATGAAAATAAAGCATATTTTTGTTGACCAAACTTTAAATTTCTCAACCATATATATTGGTTTTAGGTAGAAAATTATGTCATCACAGAGATAGCTTCATGTAATCTTGTTTTTAATTATTTTCTATTTCATTAGATATGCTACTTAAATTAATCTCTTAAGCAGGGATCTATCACAAGGATGTATCATTAGATATGTAGATTAAAAGGGAAGAAAATTAGATACTTTCTTAAACATGTGAGAAATTAAATAAATATACAGCTTCAGCTTGGATGTGTGTTATCTCGAGCCTCTCATTTCCATGTCCAACTTCTCTCACTCCCTGCTCTGCCCAGTCTGGTGGAAGGTTAGGGAAATCTGGCTATATATTAATAGCATGTCACTCCTTTAATATCTAGTGCAGCTTGGGACAGTCTAGCTAACAAAATAGATGCCATTTTCCTACCACATTATAAGTATGTGGCCCTCCAGAAGCTGCTCTCTTTGCCCAAGATAATGACTTTCTTCTAAAGAGGAGGACATTTCATTAGTCAAGAGTATCTAAGTGAAGACATTTCCCTATTAAAAACTCTAAGTAAGGATCTATGGCAGTTCATTGTACCATCTGACATGAGTGTTTCATATACCAAGATGCTCCCATGTATAAAATGACTCCTACTTTTCTAACCCAACATTAAGAAATCAATACATGGGTTACTCCCATGTGTAAGATGACTCCTAATTTTTGGTTTAACAATTTTAGACAGAAGAATTGTCCTATACTTGGATAAATAGTTATTGGCAAGTCTTCTTCAAGAGCCCAAACCAGATTCAGGAGACAGTCCAGGTGAGGTGCACATTCTGCTTGTTTAGCTGATAGGCTCTCTTGTATGTGAAGGTATAGCTCAAGAGCTGATAAACTTTCTGAACTATATAAAGAATTCCAGAAAAATGAAGTGATAGTATAAATATTAGAACTAGAACTCTTGCTGTAAATATGGTCCTCTTAGCAAATAAATGGCCAACTAGATGCTAAATCAGGTAAACCTTAATCATTTTCTATTGTTTCTAGATCATTCCCTCCTCATTTTTGTGTATGAGAAAACTAAGGTCCTAATTGTGTAAAATTAGCTTAAGGTAAATAGTGGAATCACTAGTCCACCTTATTATAGAGTTTTATTATATATTAGTAATATTATAAAATTGTACATTTGATAGATATTAATATTTAATGTCTCTAAGTATTTGAAGTATTTCACCATAGAGAGACTGCTATTTTCTTTGCATTACTTAAATAATTTACCCAACATTGGAATTCTAGTTACTGTGTTCAAAAATAAGAACATAAAACATGGTATATTAGAAATATTTTATTTTCAAGAACCTTTTTCTTTATTGTTATATATACTTCCTGTTAAATAATTCAGGTCTAATTACAAAGACAAATTCTTTTATTTGTGAATTAATGAGGATGAATCACTCTATTAGCATAAACTGGTGAAATTGTGCCATCTAGTGCCTTGAACAAAAAAATTGTATTTTTTAAAAAGACCTTTCAGTTCCCAGAATCTTAAATGTTACCAATTAAAATTGAGTCTAGAAAATTATTTTTACAACTCCTAAATGTTAAAGATAAGAAATATGAGCACATAAATGAAAATAACTTAGGCCATATGTTATTGGAAGAGTGTATTTCAGGCACAGAAGAAAATTCTAGCCAATCCCTAGGAATAGGTGTGGTCATTCCACACATTTCCTAAGATTTGTTTCCTACACCTAGCATAACATTTTTTGTAAAATGTGTGTATTATTGGAGAGTAAGAATAGGAAGAACATGAGACTGAAAACCACAAAATAATAGATTCTTGGTGGTTGGAGATGAAAGGAAGGGAGCATCTTGAAGACTGGAGCTTCAGGATTCTTCCCCACTTGCTTGCCTTTCCTCTGTCTACTATATCGCCATGGGCCTATCCTGAGAGAACCGGGTGAAGCAGAGTGTGTGTGTGTGTGTGTGTGTGTGTGAATTTGGAATTGCCTGATTATTTTTGAAGACTTAATTTTTATGGTTTTTTTTTTAAAGGTAGAAGTGGAAGCAAAGGAAGATAAATACAGGTACCTTATAAAATAGTTGTGTGGAAACATGATGATATAATGAACATCAATTCCTTTCAACTATAAAATTTTAGGAAACATTTCTGCAATTACCTACCTGTATATATGAAATATAGGTGAATCACTTGTGTTAGTTATTATGCCTGTTCAATTAGGCTATTTTTTAAAAATCTAGTAACCTTCACTTAACTATTAATCATGTATCATCTCATAACTTCTATAATTTTCTTGAAAATATTTTGAATCTTGAGTTATATTTAATTTATGTTTTTAGAACTTGTGTCAACATGTATGTAGGTATAAAATGTTTTATATATGTTTTATTCATAGTAGGAAATTGATAAATAATTGTTACCTCGTTTACTGGGCTTCAGTGAAATTTTCCTTTACATGGATAAAGACATGTTATCAACAAATTCTTTATAGTACAACCATGAAAAAAGATATATTTCATCAAGTACACTTGAGAGTTCACCAACACTCATGTAACTTAAGGTAATTATTTACTTATTTTTAAATGTAAAGAACACATAGCAAAATGTAACATCTTTGCCATTCCATACAGTTCAATAGTGTTAAGTACCACATTGTTGTGCAACGGATTTCCAGAAATTTTCATTTTTTCAAACTGAAACTCTGTATCCATTAAACAATTCTCCATTTCCCTCTCTGCCAGCCTCTGGGAACCACCATTGTACTTTCTGTTTCTATAAATGTGACTCCTTTAGATACCAGACATATTTGGTATCATACAGTATTTGCTCTTAGCTCTTTTGTGATTGCTTATTTCACTTAACATAACATCCTCAAGTTTCAAACCATGTTGCATCATGTGCCAGAATTTCCTTTTTAAGGTGGAATAATATTTAATGTAATTTTGAAATATACTTAGACATTTAATCAATGTGCACTGCAAATCAATTTAATATGGTCTACATATAATTACTATAACAAAAATGTAGCTATATATATTTATTAATAGCAAAATACTGTACAATGCTGAGACAGAATTCTAACAATTGAAAATCTTTTAAAACTATACTAAGCTAGCTCCTTAGGGCATTATTTACAAGACAGTAGGTGTTTTGAAGTGCCATGTAAATATGTTCTTAAAATTTTCATTAACAATTTATAAGTTGAGCCACATGAGATTCAGATCTCAATACCCACATGCTTTCCATTTTTAACATATGCTGAATTTAAATGAGGGTAGGTGTCATATTCATTGATTTCCAATCTGTTAAGTGCTCACAACAGATTTTAAAACCTTTAATTTAGTTTTTTTTTAATTTAGTTTTCATTTTACTTTCTTAGAAGGAAAAGTAAAATGCCTTATTATTTTATTCATGCTTTTAAAAATAAAATTACTGCTTTTATATCATTTTTCTTATTTCTACACAATTAAGCAAATATTACCAATATACTATTAACTAGAACTATCCAGTCTAGGAAAACTGAAGCCAGAGTAACCCATAATAAAGGCAGGGAGAGCAATCTAAGTATCAGGCTGCCTCATTTGCATTGATATCAAACTCAATTTGCTCAGGCCATCAGAGGAATGAGCAATTGCCATCGCTTCCAGGCAGGTGATCTATTATGTATACTCATTTTGGTCCAAGTTAATATGAGAGTCATTATATCTATCCCTTCCTGAGAAACTCCTAAGTGTTCAAACTTTATTTAATTAATTTTATATAATTGAGTCCCGGCCCCGGCCTGTGCAGACCCATATGTTGAACTGGGGTGTGCTTCCCATGCTGGATGTCCCCAGTTTGGTTCTCACCCCCGGGTTTGGCCCCTGGCTTGAGGGGGCGTGCTTACCACATGGGGGCCCTCCAGCCTAGTTCCTGCCCTGTGCAGCCCTCACCCACCTGTGTGGAACTGAAACCATGTTGAAAACTGATGATGTACAACTGTGGAGATTACTCTGGACCCTCCCCTTTCTCTCTCTCTCTCTGTCAAAAACAATAAAATAAAAGCTTAAAAAAAAAGAAAAAAGAAAAAAGAAATAGGTCATTAGAAGGATGATCAGGCTTTCAGAGAAAAAGTGAATTAAGGTTTGAGAATATTTAATTTGAAGTGTTGGTGGATCACTTCTATTTAATTTTGATGTTAAGCAAACATTTGGAAATATATGAATCTCAAAGAGGATACATGACTAATGAGAATCGATGAAATTACTACGAGAGAAGGAGATTAGAGGATGGGAGAAGGAAGAAAAATGAGAAGGAAACAAAAATTAGAGGAGGCAGAAGGTGCTGTCAGAAAGTATAATGAGAACGTGGAGGGCAGGGTATTGTTTTGGAAACCACAGAGGGAAAGGTTTCCCAAAAGGGTGACAGTGGAAGAAATTGAAATATGCTTTTCTTTAAACAAACTCTTCTCTTTAGTATTAGAATCTGGTAACTCCCAAATGAGCTATGTTTCCCAGCCTCCCTTACAGTTAGATGTTCTTATTGACATAGTTTGGGCCAATGAAATGTAAGCATATATTTTGTGTTACTTCCAGGAAGTCTCCTTGAAAGGGAGGGGGACATACTTTTGTTTTCCCTTCCTGTATCCTCTATAATGGCTGGGACTCCAGCAGATATTGTTTGAACCATGAGGTGATCTAAGGAATAGAAGCCACAGATAAAGATATGGAGCAGCATGATAGAGTATCCTGGTTTCCTGTCATCAATAAGCCACCATACCACCCCAGGAAGACTACCTCTAGAGGTTCTTGTGTAGATACATTAAAAAAAAAAATGCAGCCAAACTTAAATAAGAATTGTGTGTGTGTGTGTGTGTGTGAATATATATATTAGATGTAGGAGTACAACAGAGTTGGGGGCATTTCCTCCATAATAAACACGAAAACAGGTTCTAGTTAAACTAGTTAGCTTTAAATTAAGCTCCATAATTCATTAATTATGTGAAATTGGATGAGAAATTTAAGAGCTCTAAGCCTAAACATATTAATAGATAAAGATATTAAGAGAGTCCATCTTATGAGTTATGTGAGGAATGATTTGGATTATTTATTAATGTTAAGTGCTTTACACAGTGCTAGCACATAGTAAGTGCCCAATAAATAAATAAATAAAAAATCAGATGGTTACTGATAATAAATAGTATAATTTTTAAAACACATTGCATGAAATTTGGTGATTTTATTCTCATATTAATTTTACAGTTTAGAGAAACCTAAATTTATATAAACAAACCACTAAATGTAACATATACATTGTAAGCTTCAAATTATGTAAAAATAAAATTTTATTATTTTAATTTGAATGCACTTTACAATGTGGCCTCTAAGAACACTGAAAATGTATAGTTAGTTGATTATTGATACATGCCAAATGATTTATTACTGATATTTTATTTTTATTTCTACAAAAAGCACAATGGAAAACCCATATGTCATAATGAATTGAAGACATTAGTTTCAAAAACAGTGAAGTTTTATATTTATAAGGTATATAAATGTTATTTAAGATACAATTCCCACCCCTCATGCTATTCTCCAGATATGATTGTAGTTATTTACTCAACCATCATGGTGTTATTACAAAAAATATTTGGTGAGTGTGGAGTTCTTCACTGCAGCCTAACATATTCAATAAAGAATCAATTTGACTTATTCAAGCTTCATTTTAAAGTTTATTCTAGTGGGGGCTAGCAAGGAGAAATGTAAAGAACCCAAATTTTGTAGTCAAATCTCAGTTTAAACATCTCTTACTAATACCATGGAAATAATCATACAGTGTAACCACATTAAAACTATTAATAACATTAAAGTTTAGCATTAAACTATTTTGTAGAAATTGAGAAATATAAAACCAAATTTTTTTTTTTTTTTTTAATTTATTGTTAAATTTGATGAGGTTACATTGGTTGGTAACAATTAGACAGTTTACAGATGTACAAGTCCACCTCACATCATTCATGCATCGTATTATGTGCCCATCACTCAGTATCAGTTCCCCTTCCATCACCTTATATCTAGTGCCCACTCCCACCTTCCCCCACAACTGTCCCCCCGCTCCTCC
>PVKE010015991.1:0-32630 GCA_004027555.1 Craseonycteris thonglongyai
CAAATTGCAGAGAGAAGCAGTCACATATTTCCAAGTCAGTCTTTAACTGAGTTTGCAAGTCTTTTGAAATTGCATGTATTCTTCTTGTGACTGTGTTATTTGACAACTGTAGGTCTTGTATCGCCGACATAATCTCACGCTTGTTAGAATATTCCTCAAACAAACAATCGGCAGCAGTCAGAAATGCTTCTTTTAACAAGTCACCATCCTGGAAAGGTTTTTTTCTTTTTTGCGAGCATGTGAGAAATTTTGAAAGAAGCAATGGTTGCCTTTTTAGATTTTTCCACATGTCTAGTGAAAACAGTCTGTTGAGGAGTTAAACTTAATTTTAGTTGATTTATTTTTTTCTTTCTTACTTCAGATTTAAGTGGATAATTCATATCAAAAGTGGTATGACTTGTCTGAAAGTGACGTCCAACATTATGTTTTTTCGGCACTGCAATACTACTGCCACATAACAGGCAAACGCATTTACCTTTTAAATTAATGAAACAATATGATTCCTCCCAGTCTGTGTTAAAATTATAGGTTTGTTTTCTCTTATTTGGTCCACTCATTTTAGGACTAAAAAAATAAAAATAAAAATAGTTATAGAACTACAATATCATATCCAATTGCCAACATAATAATAGATGACCTACCTCGCTTTTAGTTCATTTAAAATCCAATATATCAAAACACTGTGATCCTAGCTAACCGTCACGACCCGATCAGTCCAGCAACCGCCATCAAAACGGCAACTTGGCGCCTCCCGGTTGGGGGGAGGAGAGTTTAAAGAACGCAGCGGCCACACAAAACGCGACATGTACAAAGGTGAAAGCTAGGGAAACACTTATACGTACGATATCGCACACATACCAACGAATATAATAAACCTGTGTAGATACTCAAACAATATTTTAAAATTCTAACAGATGTATAAAAATAAATTATAGTTTTACTTAGTGTTTATGAAAAACTTCTGATGCAGTCAAATAATGGCGGGCGCACACACATTGGGCCGTGGGCACCATGGCGCCTGTGGGCACAGGGTTGGGAATTCCTGTCTTAGACTGTTGACTTTTGGCACTTGATTTTGCTAGCATTTGTTCATTCCCAGTCTTTTTTTTTATTTTTTATGAAATGTATTAGGGTTACTTGGTTAGTAATATTACATAGGTTCCAGATGTACAATTCTATAGTATATTGTCTATATGTTGCATTGTGTGCTCACAAACCACAGTCAGCTCTTCCATCACCATATATTTGACTCCTTGCTCCTTTACCCTCAGGAACCACTAAACTATTGATTGTGTCTGTGAATTTTTGTTTCTTTGTTGCTTTTAGTTTTATGTCCTGCATAGGAGTAAAGTCATATGGTTCTTAATATTTTTCTGTCTAGCTTATTTCACTTAGCATGATGATCTCGAGGTCCATTCACATTGTCACAAATGACAGTATTTCATTTTTTTTTTTTTTTTTATCGCTGAGTAATATTTCATTGTGTAAATCTACCACAACTTCTTTATCCAGTCATTTGTCAAAAGGTACTTTGGTTGTTTTCACAACTTGGCCACTGTGAACAATGCTATGATGAACATCAAGGTACCTATATCTTTGTGAACTAAAGTTTTCGAATTTGGGGAGTATATACTCAGAAGAGGGATTGCCAAGTCGTATGGTAATTCGATTCTTAATTTTTTGAGGAACCTCTCTACTGTCTTCCATAGTGGTTGTACCAGTTTATATTCCACATTCCTGTTCTTTAAAGTGGCCTGCCAGGCCCTACCCTATCTGTGCTCATTTTCTTCCAGGCCTACCTACCCCATCTTTTGTCCACTTTTTCCCTCTATAGCCTAGCAGATCTCCTTGCCATTTTTTGAACATAGCAGGCTTTTTGGATTTGGGGCCTTTGCTCTAAGTTATTTCCTCTGTCTGGAATTTGCCATTTCTGTGTTGTTGCTTGCCTAAATCTCTCATATGCTTCAAGTCTTTGGTCACATCTCACCCTCCCAGTGGGACCTACCCTGACACACTTTTTAATTCTGCCCCTGTTCCCACAGATCCAATGGCCTTATTTCAAAACCCTGTATTTTGCTCCTTATGTTTTATCTTTATATATATTACTTTTTGATAGATTTTCTTGTTTTGTTCATTGTCAGCCCCTAAACATGGCCCCCCTCAACCACTAAACCCATACCAACTGGAATGTGAGCAATTTGAGGGGTCTCAAAGGCAGAGGTCTCTGTCTCATTTGTTCACTGAAAAAGCCCAATTTTCTATAAGAGGGCCTCATAGAAGCTCCTTAATGAATACATTTCAAAATATTAAATGAAAATCTATTAGGTATTCAGCTTTGAGCAGGTTGCTAGATGCAGAAATGAAACATATAGTTGTATCATCCTAAAAAGCTTGCAGCCTAGAAAAGAAGACAAGAAAATAAACAACATTCTTTGATGGACTAGCATGTATGGGTACATTGGGGATATAATGCTGAGCATAACCCAATTAGAATATAGCCCTCATATTTCTCACAGTTTAATTAGTGACTAGGTTACTCTTAATGTAATGTATATTCTGACTAATGATATGTCACTAGCTGTGTGTAGGTGCTGTGGGACCATAGTTATGAGTGAATAAAGGGGGTTGGGGAAAGATTTCTGCATATGCAGCCCTTAGAAGCTGGAAATCTGTGCAGTAGATTTTGGTGGGGAGGAATGATCCAGATAATGGGAGCAGCATCTGTTCTTAGAGGCTGTAGGGTCTTGGTGTTCATTTCCAAACTTAGTGCCTTACTTCTCGACTCTTGTCCTTGATTCATTATGTACTATCTGGCTCTCTACCTGCTGTGACAACTTTTAAACAGAGGTCCCAGGCTGTAGCCTTTAGATGTGTGTTTGTTTGATTATTTTTTAAATTGTTTTTGACAGAGACAGAGAGAGACAGAGAGAAGTGGAAGGGTCCTGGGCAGTCTCCTTAGTTGTATGCCATCAGTTTTCTACATGGGTTCATTCCACACAGGTGGGCAGAGGCTGTGCAGAACAGAAACTGGGCTGAGGGCCTCCTACATGGAAGGCACACCACCTTGAGCCAGAGGCCAAACCGGGGGGGTGCAAAAACTAAACTGAGGCCACGCAGAGACGAGCAGAGGGGAAACGAACCACCTGGACCTTGCTCTTTAAAGGTCGACCTCTGTGCGTGCAGCACTTTCCTGAGCGGTGATATCTGACGGTCAGAAACTCACCATGTCTATTCTCAAGATCCATGCCAGAGAGATCTTTGACTCTTGTGGGAATCCCACTGTGGAGGTGGATCTCTGGACCTCAAAAGGTCTCTTCAGAGCTGCTGTGCCCAGTGGTGCTTCAACTGGTATCTACGAGGCCCTGGAGCTCCGGGACAATGACAAGACGTGCTACATGGGGAAGGGTGTCTCAAAGGCCATTGAGCACATCAATAAAACTATTGCGCCTGCCCTGATTAGCAAGAAACTGAGTGTCGTAGAGCAGGAGAAGATCGACAAACTGATGATCGAGATGGATGGGACAGAAAATAAATCTAAATTCGGTGCAAATGCCATTCTGGGAGGGTCCCTGGCAGTCTGCAAGGCTGGAGCTGTTGAGAAGGGGGTGCCGCTGTACCGCCACATTGCTGACCTGGCTGGCAATTCCGAGGTCATCCTGCCAGTTCTGGCGTTCAATGTCATCAACAGTGGTTCCCATGCCGGCAACAAACTGGCCATGCAGGAGTTCATGATCCTGCCCATTGGGGCCGCCAGCTTCAAGGAAGCCATGCGCATTGGTGCTGAGGTTTACCACAACCTGAAGAACGTCATCAAGGAGAAATACGGGAAAGATGCCACCAGTGTTGGGGATGAAGGCGGCTTTGCTCCCAACATCCTGGAAAATAAAGAAGCCCTGTAGCTGCTGAAGAATGCCATTGGGAAAGCTGGCTACACCGATAAGGTTGTCATTGGCATGGATGTAGCTGCCTCTGAGTTCTTCAGGTCAGGGATGTATGACTTGGATTTCAAGTCGCCAGATAACCCCAACAGGTACATCACCCCTGATGAGCTGGCCAACCTGTACAAGTCCTTCGTCAAGGACTACCCAGTGGTGTCTATTGAGGACCCCTTTGACCAGGATGACTGGGAAGCGTGGCGGAAGTTCACTGCCAGCTCAGGAATCCAGGTTGTGGGTGATGATCTCACAGTGACCAACCCGAAGTGGATTTCCAAGGCTGTGAGTGAGAAGTCGTGCAACTGCCTCCTGCTCAGAGTGAACCAGATTGGCTCGGTGACTGAGTCTCTTCAGGTGTGCAAGCTGGCCCAGTCCAATGGGTGGGGCGTCATGGTGTCTCATCGCTCCGGGGAGACCGAAGACACCTTCATTGCTGACCTGGTGGTGGGGCTGTGCACTGGGCAGATCAAGACTGGTGCTCCTTGCCGATCTGAGCGCTTGGCCAAGTACAACCAGCTCCTCAGAATTGAAGGGGAACTGGGCAGCAAGGCCAAGTTTGCCGGCAAGAACTTCAGAAACCCACTAGCCAAGTAAGCTCTGGGCAGCCGAGCCTCTGAGCCCTGGTCACTAGTCAGCTAATTAGAACTCTGCTCCTGATGTCCACATGGGCAGCTCAAGGCCCCTGCCAATACTGCAGGGTCCTCTGGTAGTTAACTGCCCAGTCCCACCCCTGTGATGTCTTCGCTGCTACCTTAGAACAGCTACAAAAGCCAAACTTGACCATCTGGAACCCTGCTGGAAACCCCTAGTTCTGTAGCATGTGATTGGCCCAAATCACTGTTTTCTCACCTCACTTCCCAAGTGTCTGGAGCCGATTGTGTCCATGTTGTAATCTCTGAAGTGTTCGTAGGCAAGATCCCCAGTGGTTTTGTGTGCAAAATACAAAGGCTTCAGTGACAAAAAAAAAACCACAAAACTAAACTGGGTGCCTCTTACATAGGAAGCACACCCCAATTTAGTATGTGGGTCTGCATAGGCCTGGGCAGGGATTTGATCCTTGGTTCCTGGGGAAATGCAAAGCAAGCGTTTAACCCACTGAGCCATCCTGTCTTCCCCTAGATGTGTTTTTAAAACCCATTTCACATATTTAAAAGCATTACAACAAAAATTGTAAAGCACTTTTTCATAAACACATCTGGCTTCTTTTCAAAATCTGATGAGTGAATAGTACTGGTTGACAACCTTACATGACTACAGCCTACTATTCAGGAACACACTCCCATTACCCTGGTCATTATCCTGCCTGGCCCCTGCAGGCTTCCAAGTTTGTAAACTCCTGACTGAAACTGGGAGCTAACTTGTTCCTCCCAGTCAGTGATCAGTACTTCCCTCTGTTATGTTGCACTTTCTTCTTTTTAAGCCCTGTTCTGTATATGTCCTATGAAAACAAAGTAGAGAGAGTAGGATACTTGCTTTACGACAAGCTCCTTTCCTTGAGTAGAAAGCAATTAGTGTAATTGTTTCTCCTCAAGACTCCCTGTGACCACATTCCTTTAATCTTGGCCTCTAAGGGAAGGATGTGTGTGTAAATGTATACATAGATATATTTAATGCCATATTTATATACATTTATTTTTAAATTAAAAATAGAAAGGATTTGTAACATTAAAATGAACTCTTTTAGGCTACATCTAGGAAGGCAATTGAGATCTGTTATACATGGTGGTCCAAAAGTGGGTATTCAGTTGAACCAGTGAAATTCATCACAATAGATTATATGGATCTGCATACACACTGGCAAAAAACAAAATAAAAACTGTACTCTATACCTACTTTTGGGCTATCCTGTATATCCCACTGTAGTGGTAGGATCATAAGTTTGTGGTTTTGTTATTGTTATTGTCTCACATAATGACTGCTCTGACTGGGAACAGACTTAAGGTTTTAATATGCATTATGTCAGTTAATCTTACCGCTTTGGGATAGATCTTAATACCTACATTCTGTAGATTAAGAAGTTGAGGATCAGAGAGAATAAATAAAATTGCTCAAAGTTACACATCAAAAAAGATCCAGAACTGAAATTTGAACCTGGTTTATATGATATAGTTCCAAGTAACCATTCCATTGCAGGCAGAGAATAGGCCTTATTTTTTATTTTTATTTTTAAATTTATGCCTATTTAGCTACTAGTTAGTAGGCTTATAACTGATAAACAGATCATGTGTAAACATTGCTTTACTTATTTGCTTTGGGGAAAAGAAGGTAAGGATAATTTCTGACCAGTGTTTATTAGTTGTCATGTTAAGTTCTATGGGACATATGGATGGTTTTTTTCTTGCATTTTTTATTAACTTAATATTTATTAAAGGTAATTGCTATGTTGGTGCTTGCTTTACAGATTTAATGACTCTGTGACAGGCTTCCTTGATAGGAAAACCAAAATTTAATGTGGCTCATGCTATGATATCTTATTAGTTTGGCATTATTCTTTCTTTGCTACTTTGATCTTATATATTTAATTAGATTAAATTCAGCTCACTAACATCTTCTGCAAACTATTAATAATTGATTAAGAGACTTTGTTTTCTCATTATTTTTTGATATCTTAAAAAGATTGAGTATCATGCATCCTAAAGATAATCATTTTAATGAGTGAAATGGTAATTTTCAAATGTCTAGTACAATTTGCTAATGGCTTTTTAAAAATCAAGTTGTGTTTTGAAGGTGCTACAATCATCACTATTAATTTTGGGAGTACTAAGTCATTGTACAGCATAATACTTTGTTCCTTGGCACAGAAATAGAGATTATACACCTAAAAGCAGTTTATAAAAGATAAGCTATTCTTGTTTCTATGCATAACATCAGTAACATTGTTATATTGAACAGTTATCATATTGGATATCAAAATGAGGTACATAAATTTTGATTTAATAAGGAAAAAGATTAGTTAAACAATTACATGTAATTGCAAAGTTAAAAAGAAGAAAATGCTGCAGTATGTACTGAAAAATCCATGTTTAATAACTGAGGCAATAATCATACTTCAAGAAGACACTTGGAATGTATTTAATTATGATAATTTACATTTCACAAGAACAATAGGTTTTGACAGCCCTTTGTTCCTTATAAAATCAGTTTCCACAGTTTCTTCTAATTACATTAATTTTTCATGAATCCTGGGTAAATGTATCTATTACTATAAAACTATCCCTGAAATACCAATGGATGTTTCATACAAGGATGTAATGTGTTCAGCTCTTTTTTTAGAGAGACATAATTAATTTTCAACAATAATTTGAACAAAGTCTTTATGTTCTATTAACACTTACTAAGTAGTTTTGAGATCCAGATGTGGCATATACCTAGAGAAAATAATACGGTAGAATAAGGAGTGGGAAAGGGAGATGTATAGATAAATGTATAAATGTAAAATAGTTGATGCAGAGTTTTAATACTGTGTTTTCATATCATGACAATACCTAGGGGAGCACCTAAGCAAGTTTGTTCAGGAAATGGGAAATTGAGAATTAAAGATCATACCTAAACTGGATGTTAGGATGAGTAGAACTTCACCTTTCAACTCCTAAAATATGATTGGTTATGACAGGTGGGTGAAAAAAGGTTAGATGATGACCTAAGTGTCTATCTAAGAAACCAATAAGGGGCTAAATTAGCTGGTTTTGTGGATGCCTTTATGACAAATGCAGTACTTAAAATGTAATGATAACAGTATAACAGTATGGATAAAGTGAGTGATTCCAACAGGAACACAATAGGGAAGTTTAACCAAAAAAAATTCCAATTAACTTAATCTTTCTCAATTATACTTAAAGTTTCTTCCACAAGTGACAACAAGAAGAAAAGAACAAGATTATAAAATAAGTTAATTGTTGTAAGTTGCCTTCTGCATAGAAAATTATGAAAACCTACAGTTATGTAGAATACTTTGAAAGAAAGTGTTTTCATAAAATTACAGCATAATTTCATAATTCTTTTAATTGGCTTTCAGTTGTGGCTATCCTACTGAGAGTAGTAGGCACTCCTTTCAGGTGTATAATATTGAGAGCAAAATGATAGAAAATGTAGAAGACTAGATCAGTGCTCTTCGAAATTGTTCTGAAAGGCATGGATTTATAATGAGTTCACTCTATTATAAAACTACAGGTGGTTAATTCACAATAGCCTAGTCAAGAAAGAGTTTTTTCTCCTGTGATAAGCTCTGGAAAGACTATTTGCTTCCAACATCATTCTCTAAATACAGTGTCACCATGTGACACAGTATTTTGATTACAAGCCTGCAATTGTGAATCCTTTTTTCTCTATTTTGTTTTCTTTAAAATGCATGTAATTCTAGAAGGAATAACAGAATGGTGGTTGGAGAAATGACTAGGGTGGAGAAGAAGTCACATATATATATGGGAAATAGAAGACATAGATCACAGAGGATTTAAAGGATACTCAATCTATACCAGCTTTTGCCAGATCAAAATAAAAATTGATATAGGATCACTTTTAAGATGTTACCTTTCATATCAACTTAGATACTTTCATGGTTGCTTATGGAATCACAGAGCTCATATAGAAACCTGCCTTGTGACATAATAATCACACAATCCTGGGTTTCCCTCATTCTCTGAGCCTCCATTTCTTCATCAGAAATAATGAAGATATGAGTTTTTCTCTCTTAGGTAGAGAATATAGTAGAAACAGAACAATGCTTGCCTCATATTGGGTGTAGTGCCTAGCATATATAGCTGCTGCTGCTACTGTAAATTGTGTTAATATTGTTATTGATGATGGTGCTGTTGTTGTTGATAATGGTGTTGAAATTGATGGTGATTGTTTTTGGTGATTGATGATCAAGTGTTGCTGCTGCTACCTCAGCCCTCCTCACAGGGGGCAAGGAGGGCCTTCAGGAAATCAAGTGACCCCAAAATGACAGTGTCACTTCCAGATGCATCTCCAGCCCTGAGATAATGGACTGCTAATGAATTCAGTGAGGGTAAGGGCTTTCTTCCTGGGGGATATTCTCACCTTCTTACAGCAAGGTGAATTGAATGCCAAGTAAAAAGGCTATACAGGAATCCCCTTAGGCATTGATACCAAGGAAGGGCTTGCTGATGTTTTATTTCAGTACTTTAGTAGCTTCTATTTTGACTGCTTCTGTTGCTGTCTCTAGGGAAGAGTTAGTGGAGTTTGGACAATTTTCCCAGTAGCACTAATGGAACACAGAGAATTAGAAACATTCCCAACTGGCCCTGCAGTGGTAAAGGATGTGTGTTTCTTACATGCCAGAGTGAATCTAATGCATGGTCTTTGCAGTGAAGCCCTGTTTTTGTTTGTTTTCTGCTTACCGTAGTTAGCTGACCTTTGTCACCATACCAATGAATAAGTTGTTATAGCTAAAATGAGTCCAGCCTGAGTGGATCCCTATCCATGACTTTCTAAAATCCCTGGTAATTGTGCAAGAATTCTGCCTTTATATTTCTGAGAGAAAATAGAAACATCTGTTGCCAAGGAATTACTCACTCTATGTGAAATTATGGTCAAAATGAGAACATTTCTCCAGGATGAATTGTTAAAATTGCTTTGTTGGTTTCGTATCATCTATGGTGTTGAAATCTGTAAATCACCTTTACTTCATTTTAATTTTTTTCAGCCTCTTATAGCTGATTTAATGCTAACTTGGATTATGCCAAAAACAAATGAAGGATTAAATTTCTTTCATAAAGAAACATAGCTTCAAGGAAATGACATTTTTAATGCTGCTTTCAGTTCCTTTTCATTTTTGATGTTTCTGCTCTGTCACCCAGTACATATTTATTAGAGGTTGTCTAAGAACTATTAAGGTTTCTTTGGCCAAGACAATTTGATGGATATGTGCAAACTATCATAGAAGATTTGGGTGTTCATATACATGTCATTCCTGTTGATGAATAATATGCCTCCTTCGCTTAGTTTTAATATTTAAAATTTACATCAGTGTGTAGTTCTGCATTTCTGAAATAATTCTGAAAAGAAAGGATAAAAATATATGAACAAATTTATTTATTTTTTTGCATTCCTGCCTAAATTTTATAATAGACTACCATATTCAAAAGCCATTGCTATATTTCTAATACTGTCTACACTTTGGAAACAGTTGTCCAATTTCTATATATATATATATATTTTTTTTTTTTTAAGATTTATTTTATTGTTTTTTGACAGAGACAGAGAGAGACAGAGGCAGAGAGAGATAGAGAAGGGGGAGGGCCCAGAGCAGACTCCATAGTTGTATACCGTCAGTTTTCCACATGGTTTCATTCCACACAGGTGGGCGGGGGCCACGCATGGTGGGAACAGGACTGGGGGTCTCCAGCAGGAGGCACGCCCCCTTGAGCCAGGGGCCAACTGGGGGGGGGGTAGAGGGGGCAAGAACTGAAATGAGCATTCCGCATGGGAAACACACCCCAGTTTAGCATGTGGGTCCGCATGGGCTCGAACCAGGATTTGATCCTTGGTCCCTGGGGCTTCAAAGTGAGCACTTAACCCACTGAGCCATCCCAGTTTCCCCCAATTTTTATTTTATTGTCACCATATTTTTTTGCCTGAAAAATATTAAGTACATAAATTTGACATAATTAATATACATATGCTACATATTTTATGAATCCTGTTTAGTCTATCTAATGTGCATGGACATTGATTGAGTCAGAGCATCCAAATATTTTCTTACCTGTATATTACATGCCACCTTTCTTGAAATCCTACTTATCACAAAGATTTACATAAATACAAAGGAAGAAAAAGTTCCAGTTTTCCAGAAATGAAGGACAGTACATTTAACCACAGTAATCGAGTAACCAACATCTAATGAACTCTTACTAGGCCAAGTGCTCCTCTAACTAATTTATGTATTGACTCCTTTAGTCTTCAGAACAACCCTGCAAAGTAGAGAGTCATTTTATCAGTAAGGCAGTTGAGGTGCTTACCTTGCCTAAAGTCAGCTAGCCACTAGTTTCCAGAGTCAGAATGAAAGTGAAGGTGGTTGCATTCATTTCCTATTGTTGCTCTAATTAATTATTTCAAACTTATTTAAAATGACACAAATTTATCATCTTATACTTCTGGAGGATAGAAGTCAAACATGGGGCTCACAAGGGTAAAAATCAGGGATTTAAACAGGGCTAAATTTCTTCCAGAGCTTCTAGGGGAGATAGGGAGAATCCATTTTCTTTCCTGTTGCACCTTCTCAAGGTTTATAGTACTCCTTTGCTTATGACCCTCAAAGCCAGCAATGGCCAGTCCAGTCTCTCACATCACAGTAACTCTAATACACTCTTTTCTTTCTCCTTGGTCTAGTACTTTCAAGGACCCTGTGATGACATTAATCTCACTTGCACAAACTAAGATAGTATCTCTCTTTTTTAAAAAGATTTATTTTATTAGTTTTGACAAGGACAGAGAGAGACAGAGAGAGACAGAGAGAAGGGGAGTGCTCAAAGCAGTCTCCATAGTTGACCGTCATCAGTTTTTGACATGCTTTCATTCCACACAGATGAGCAGGGGCCGTGCAGGGTGGGAACTGGGTTGGGGGACTCTCCTTCGAGCCAGGGGCTGAACTGGTGGGAGGGGGCAAGAACTGAACTGGGGGCCTTCCGCATGGGAGACACACCCCAGTTCAGCATATGGGTCCCCCCACAGGGCAGGGTCAGGAATCGATCCTCGGTCCCTGGGGCTGCAAAGTGAGCGCTGAACTCTCTGAGCCATCCCGGCTTCCCAAAAATCTTTATTTAAGGTCAGTTGGTTTAAAACCTTAGTTCCGTCTGTAACTTTTATTTTAATTTGCAATGTAGCATAACATTCACAGGTTCTGGGACTAGAAGAATATGGATATCATTTGGGGAGGTCATTGTTCTGTCCACCAAAGGGTCACTTACTACAACAGGATCATTTCTTTAGTTAAGGCTTGTGATTAAAGCACAATTATTTTCAGTGTCTTCGATATATAGTGGCTACCTGATAGAACACATTTGTTTTATATTAGGAATCAAAGCTTGAGATCAAGATTCCTGTAAATGTGACTTAAATAAGTATTGCCAGGAAAAACAGATATGGAAATGAAGAAATGGGACCCAATGGACAAGGAAGCCAAGCAAGGGTATAATATCAAACAAAATTGCAGCGAGTGTAACACAGACTCTATGCTACAGGGAAAACTCTGGAAACAGTGCAGGTCATTCCTCAGAGTTGCATTACACTGACTGAGGATGAAAGGACTGGAGTATTTATACCCATATATCCCATGCGTTGGTCAAAACTGCCCTCTCCATTGAAATCCCCAGGCATTTCCTGCTCATTTTATAGATTCACAGATTCCAGTTTCTGGAGGGCATTTCCCCACTAGGACACCCAGCTTTAGGTTTGAGAGAGTAAAACTATGCCATGTGCACTACAATGGTGAAGGAACTCAAGGGGAAATGCGAGAGCACTGACAGTGTTTGCTACAGTATTGCTCATCTCCATCTACTTACCTTTCCACATCACATTATTTATTATGAAAAGACATTGGCACCAATAATAGCTCTTCCCTTTATTTGCTGTTGGAAATGAGCGGCTACAAAAATAACTATAGAGCCCAGTTGCCTAGCAATAGACATTCATTTATTTATTTATGGAATCATTTAAAATACCTACTATATATGTAACTTTGCCAGGTGTGTAGTATAAGAATAGCCATCCACTTCCATCAAGATGTCAATATAAAGACAGATTCATCAGACAAAATCAGATGAAAATATTATGGGCATAAAATGATTCAGTCAGTAATTTCTATAATTTTTTAAAGTAGAGAATAGCCAGTGCAGTGTGGAAAAGCTCAATGACATCTTCAGGTATAAAAGTTATCTTAATTTTTACCTCTAGGGATATTTGGTTAAGGTTAAATGCAATAATTCGTATGAGTACTCTTGGCATGGTGCACGGAACAAAGTAACTACTCAGTAAAATTTAACAGAATCTAATTCAGCTGAACTTTCAAATTTAGATAAAATTTGGTCTATATTTTGCATAGGTAGAAATATATGTATGTAATTTATTTAGGAGAAATGATAGTAATATTAATTAAAGAAGATTAAATTGAAAGTCTCATTTTTCTTTCATACAAAATATCATCAGGATGATTATTAATTATAAGTCATCAGTTAAGTCAATAAAATACAATACTAAGATTTATATATCTTATTAGGTATTTATTTTTTCTGTTTGTTTAAATTTGTATTAAAATATAGCTAACATATGATGCTATATTTATTTCAGGTATACAGCGTAGTTATTCAGCTATTAGGTATTTCTCAAAGTCAGAAAAAAATTAATCTAATAAAAAAATTACGTAAACATCAGTCCTTAATTATGTGACCAAATGATCTATCTTCTGTCCCATACATTTAATTACATTTTAACTCAAATTTAAAATTAAACATAAACCCTTACTTTTTATCTGTCTGACCAAATGATTAAATGATGGCTGCATTTTCATATTTATTTTTTAGTACATAGCATATCTCTTTTTTATGTTCAAGTGAACACAGTGATTTAGTGTTGAATGTCATTTTAGCAACTAAATTGGTGATGAAGTAATAGATAAAATAAATTTCTCTGGAGAAATGATTTAATTATGTTATTGTAACTGTTAAAGATCATGCTAAAGAGTGAGTTCTAAAGAATTTATTTGGGGCATTTAAAAATTGATGCCATCTTATTTTTATTACAAGTCTCAAAATATGGTGTCCAGACCAGTCCACACCCAATCCCTTTCAACTACTTTATCCTTTACTTGGTAAAATGACTGTGACCATTTGCTAATATCTTGCAGTATCACCCTGGAGGGTAGGAAAAGTTGTCATTAGTAGGCTGACCAATGGTACTGTCCTGTTTCAAATGGTAGTAGGTACGAGCAGCCTAGTCTCACTGGGCTAAATTCAAGATGTCAGTAGGCTGACCACACATAGCATATGAAATAGGACAGTACCTTTGTATTCTGTCCCATTTAAAATGGTACATCTGGTCTGCCTGGTCATAAGACCACCTCTGTTGAGCTTTTTGTTTATTTGACATTATCTTAATGTTCTATTATGACATGGAAAAGTACCTAAAAAGTGGGAATATATGTGTGGTATAAACAGGTAGACTAATAGCTGCGGGTTCTTTCCTACACTGAAATCTTAAAAGATTTTCTTTTTTAAGACATAATTCAAAAACTGAAAACTTGATTTCTTTGTGATCCAGGAGAGGTTATCACAGTCATCATTTTTTTTCTTAATTTATAGCACTTTAGTGGGCACAAACCTAATAAAACTAAGGTCTATTAACTTTTCTGGATTTAACTCTTCTATCAACCCATTAATGATATTTTGATTTTAGAATCCAGCAAAAAATATATAATAATTTTCTTTGCTTTTTTGGAAGAATATAAAAAAAATATATTTTTTTAAATTTTATTTGACTAGAGGTTGGATTCTCCTTCATTTGATCTGTATTGATTTTTTAAAATTAGACAATAAACACCATGGACAACAATTAAGTGCAGGTCACAGAGAAGCTATTTTAAGAATCAGTCAAAAGTCTTTTCTTATTTATGTTTCCTAAAAATCTTAATAGGAGGAACTCATTAAATTTATAGGCAAAGTATACAGTCACTTTTTTTTTAGTGAAATTAAGAGATAACAGCTTTTCTTTTTTTTCTTTTTTAAGATTTATTTATTGTTTTTGACAGAGAGAGAGGGGTACAGAGTCAGAGACAGAGAGAAGGGGGAGGGCCCAGAACAGTCTCCATAGTTGCACATCATTGGTTTTTCCACGTAGTTTTATTCCACAGGTGGGCAGGGCTGCACAGGGCAGGAACTGGGCTGGTGAGTACTGAACTGGGGGCACTCCCCAGTTCAGCATATGGGTCCGCATGGGCCGGGGCCGGGATTCAATCCTCGGCCCCTGGGGCTGCAAAATGAGCGCCTAACCCACTAAGTCATACCAGCTTCCCCAACAGCTTTTCTTTAGTACCAATTGGAAGAAACCTATATCGGGGACTAAACTGTCTCCAGTTTCATAGGAGGAAGGCATTACGATGTCTGTAAGGAGGATGCATACTTGTATTACAGTGTTTAGATTGCTGAATCACTTGCATTTTACAGTTCGTTCTTCTTGAACCACGTCCTCAAGAAGTTGGTAAGAAGCAGACTTGCTCTATT
The DNA here is from genome assembly GCA_004027555.1 of Craseonycteris thonglongyai. Taxonomy (NCBI): domain Eukaryota; kingdom Metazoa; phylum Chordata; class Mammalia; order Chiroptera; family Craseonycteridae; genus Craseonycteris; species Craseonycteris thonglongyai. Next base: position 15,170 of record PVKE010015991.1, read on the forward strand.
TTGAAACTGAATCTGTGTTAGGATGAGATAATAACCATGAAGTTCTATGGGAATTAGGGCCTTATGTCATTAAGGTCTGCAGCATAAATTTGAGTTATGATAACTCCAGTTATTTCTCCCATTTTTGTCAATTTAAGAAAGTACATTGTAAAGACACTTAATGAGAATGTCTATCGTAGGAATAATCCTGAAGCTACTCTATTTTATATATATTTTTAAAGAAATTATTGAAAAATACCTTTTAGCTGTTGCTGGTAACAAATTACTTGCACATCTAATCTTGTCACATTAATATGTGTGTGGTTAAGCCTCAATTTATATTTAAATGTCATAGGATGTCCTGAATCCCCCAAAATCAGTTCAAATCAGTGGTCTTGGAGACCCTCATTAGAGAGATTGGATTTCAATAAGGTCCTGAAGGCATAGAAAGTATGCAGTGAAATGATGGGATGTGAAAATTTTGAAATAGAGACACAAGGATAGCCAATTACCAGTCAATACATCTCAGCTCATCACAAATCTATGGAAGCGTTACCTTGAAGATTCTCTTCTGACCAAACAGTACATCATTTTATGACAAAGACCAAAACCATCAGGAAAGACACATCTGTAATCTTCTCTGTCTATTCTGCTATATTTTAATTGCTATGACAACAGTTAAGAAATTGGGTTTTAATGAAACCTAAACTGTTAATTCAAATATTTTAAATTCTCAGATGAGTTTGAGAATCTGTCTAAGGAATGACATTTTTACACAAAGCCTACTGAGCAGTGAGAGGCATTTGGGAAATTTTCTCCAACCTCTACAATGTCTCAATATACTTACAATATCATGAACAAGGTTGTTACATGCTTTTTGGAATTATATATATCTGTAAATAATCATTTGAAATTTTAAAATGACTTTAATATCTCATATCTCAATATCCCATGTAGAATGTCTGAAAAATGTGAAAAAGATCTTAAAAGTAGCAAATGCTTAACTAACAAGATGACAAAGTTGTAGTAAATTTGTATTATTTAAGGTAATGAGGTTCAGCCTCCCGGAAGTCTATGAGCCATAATTTTAACTACCAATATGTCATTTTCCAATGTTGCCTGTCGGTATTTGTTAGTCCAAAATTTCTGTTTCTTATTGGCTATAATACTGGCTTGGAAACCATAAATAAGATAAGACTATGTTTTACTATGTGAAGTAGAGAATAGATGGTATAATAGCCTAGGCTATATCAACATGGTATAAATATATCACACATAAACTGAATTTACACAACAGAGCATGGATCTAGTTGTTGGCACTTGTCTGGGTTTCAGTGGTTATGTTAAATATTTCTATATATTTTTTTCAAATCACACACACCCACACACACCAACACATACACCCACACACACACACTGGCTAAATATTTATATTATTATCCTTATTTTATAAGAGAAGCAATCAAGGCTCGGGTTGAAGGACAGCCAGATATCCCAGGACTTTTATGGGGAGTGACACAAACGTTGAGTTTGGTTTTTCTGTCTCATATATTTCTCCTCATATTCTGTCTTTCTCTCTTTAAACTCTTGAAGAGAATTTAAGGTGTTAAAATATCTGTTACCAAAATGAAATACCAAAGAAGCCATAAATGTGTGAGAGGTGACCACTTTTAGTCTCTTTGATAGCAGCTAAAATAGCCTTGTGAAAGCTTTTGAGTGTGTACATGTTTTCTCAGGGATTTCTGGCCCTCTACACCTCTCTTCTTGTTCCATCCTTGAACCATGACCTGCCAAATGCCTAGTGTGGTTTGCATAGTTTTTCAAAACATCACTGCCCAAGTGGATCACACTTTGCTTTGTCATGCATGTGGCCAATTGTTTCTCTTCTGGTGTGCTATAAATAAGCAGAGCAACAGAATGACTAGTTTATTTCTCTTAGATTGTGCTCATTATGTTCTAAGTTTAAAACCTGGAACTGGCCCTCTACAGTTTATTTTATTATTATAAAAAGCTGGGAAGCCGGGATGGCTCAGTGGGTTAAGAGCTCACTTTGCAGCGCCGGGGACAAAGGATCGAATCCCGGTCCCGGCCCGTGCGAACCCCCCCCAGTTCAGTTCTCTCTCTGTCTCTGTATCTCTCTCTCTCTCTCTCTGTCAAATAAATAAATAAATAAAACAAAGCTTTAAAAAAAAAAGACGCTTTCTCATTAAAAAAAGAAAGGTTTAAAAAAAAGGTTTAAAAAGCTGCCATTTGAAAATGTATATAATCCATTTATGTATCTTCCTTCATCTCAGATAATTATTACAATGACACTAAATGTGTCTCAAGTGAAGTTTTGTGTTAATTTTGAGGGAGAAGGATGGTATTAGTGAATGTATGGTACAACCTTTTAATTAGAAAGTTATTACAGGTCCCAGAGATGTGGCGAGGAATATAATCATGAACTTCAGTCAGAGAAATAGTAGGCAGATTCTAGAAATCATATTATCTTCTGGAACATAAAATTTGTATACTATATTTTCCCCCACCATTTTCTTTGTAGGGCATTTTCCTTATAGGGCAGCTGCAGCTTCCAAAAAAATTTCTATCAAATCATTAAAAGGGGATACAACCAGCTTATTTTTCTGAGTGTTTGTTTGTTTGTCTGTTGTCAAGAAAATCTGTGATTTGACCTCCTGGCTATCTGCAGAGAGGAAATTAATGAGCACCTACCGTTAATTGAGGTATAAATTGTCTTATTCCAAAAAAAATACTTGGTGCTTTTAAAACAAGAACAATAACAATACAACTCCCCCAAATGTGTCATAAGCTGCAGAGCCAAAGAGCTGCACTTGGCTTTGGATGGTTTTCCTTGTCTTCTCTGCTTCTGTCCTGTACCCCACCACTTCACGCTCCTTAAGGCCTTGGCTGTGCACCTTGGGAGCAAACATCAGGGTCCTAATGCACTATGTGCTTATCTCAAAGGTGACTCTACACAGCCTTTAGAGGACCTGATTTAGGATTAAGGATGTCTTACATATAGCAGAGCTCTGATTTTGAATTTGTTGAGAACCTGCTCATTTCGCCTATTTCGTATAGTTGTTTTTTTCTTTTGCTAGGTGGTGTGTGTGTGTCATTTTTGAAAAAAAAAAATGAAAGAAGGAAGGAAGAACAATATCTTAGGGGAAATATACTGGAAAATTGAGCCAAAAGGGACGTGGTATGTATGGGGTGGGGAGCAGATAGGAAGTGAGAATAAAAGCAGAACTACAATCTGTTCTGGGTGATCCGGTATGTCTTTTAAGCTTGGGCCATACTTTGGAGCTGTGCATTCCAGCAAAAATGCAGAATCCATAAAATGTAAACATGCTGATTGCTCAAAAGAAGCTTGATTTACCCACATTTCAGGTACCACCCTGCAACAATCTTCCCCCCATATCTGTAGTGTTGCTACTTTGTGTGACCAATTATATATAGAACTGCATGTTGTGGACTGCCATCCTCTTATGAAAGTTGAATTATCAAACAAAAGCAGATGTCCAAATGCAAATTACACTTCATTGGACTGAAAAAGTACTTAAACCAGCTTGGCCAAGAAATTTTCACCAATGCCGGAAGTACTGAAATTGTCCCAGAGGTCTTCATTTACATTATATCATTGAATCTTTATCACCCTTCAATGTAATTATTATGGTCCCATTTTTACAGATAAGTGAACTCAGGTTAAACAAGGTTAGGTGACTTATCTAAAAGGTACATAATTAATAGTGTCTATACAGAGTATGTTGGACTCCAATGCTCATACTCTTTTGATCTTACAATATAGGACATTGCAGATGGAGGAAGGATAAAAATGGTGTCAGAAGTATTATGGGAAAGCAATTTTAGTTGTTTCTTTAGACAAGTTATTTAGAGCACATGACACTGTGCCTATCACATAATAAATGCACAAAAATGCTAGCTATTACACAAACACTTTGTTTTAACAGTTTTGCTCCCTTGGCAGTGTAATGACAGCCTGTTTGTTGACACTCATATCAGGATTATAGTATTTGTAAGTAACAGAAGATAGTATATGATGTTTTTCTATTCTTACTAAAATCTCTTAGCAAAGATGTTGTTGGTTCTTAGAGTTTTAGTCATTCTAGTGCTCTGACACTCAGATATTTTAAATATAACTCAGAATGTTAGTTGCTGACAGATTATCTCCTTTAGCTATGTTTATGGGACTGTTTTAGGCCTATCTAATTTTAGGTTTTTCCAAGATATAAATAGATTGGTCTTGGGAAGCAAGGTGAAGTGCTTCCATGCTGTCAAGTTTCCTGGAGCTACTTTGTGCACGGTTATTTGAGATAATTGCTTAAATCTTGTGTTAAGGAGTTAGGACCTTTCTGTAGGTCCTTCTGTTATGTGGTTCCTGTTCTCTCTAACCTGATAAATATACTTCTCCCTAACATGTGGTGTACTGCTTTAAAGACATAGAAATAATTGTACTTTCTCTACTCTTTTTCAACTCTCTGCTTTTGCTCACAGGATCCTCGCTGCCTGAAATGCCTGCCCACTTCCCACCTCACCACACTCTTATCACTCCATCCCTCCTCTTACCTTGCCTGGCTAACTCTAGTCTTGAAGACTCAATATGCTATACACCTGAAACTAAGATAAAATAATCTTGAATATCAACTATAATTAACATACCCACGGGGATATAAAGTACAGCATGGGAAATATAGTCAATAATATTGTAATAACTGCGTACAGTGTCAGACCAATTGGGGTTGTCACTTTGTGAGGTATATAAATGTCTAATTACTATGTTGTTTAATATACCTCCAACTAATTAAAATTTAAAAAGACTGAATATAACCGTAAGTTATTCCAACAAAACTATACCTAATTTTAATGCTCCTTACAAGATAGCACCAGTTGCTCCCCTCTGTTCCCTGGTCATACCATTGCATGTTTAATTTTAGTTAAAATTGCGTTTTATCATAATTACCTGGATCTGCTGCATTTGTCTTTTTCTCTGCCTTCTGCCTAGAAACACATTTTTATGGATGATAAAATTAAGATAATTCTTTTTAATGATCTATGACAGTAGACTATGTATCATTTCAACAAATTTGTTATTAGGGATTCATATTCCTTTATGATTATCCACATTTGTGTGTGTGTGTGTTTGTTGAGGTAGGGGTTTTTAGGTTTGGGTACAGGGTGTTGATAGGAAGTTCAATTGAGGCACATTGTTTATATGCCTAATGAAGATATTATGAATCTTGAGGAATTATTTCTTCAGGTTCTTTTTGTCTTCTCATTGAAATCCTAAAGGGTCTTCTCATATCTTGTTTCTTCTCATATGCTACTTTCTTTTTAAGGATGTATTTTATTATTTTTCACAGAGACAGAGAGCAACAGAGACAGCAAGAGACAGAGAGAAGGGGGAGGGCCCAGAGCAGTCTCCATAGTTGAACTTCCTCAGGGTTCAACATGGTTTTGTTCCACATAGGTGGGTGGGGGCCACGTAGGGTAGGAACTGGGCTAGGGGCCTCCAGCATGGGAGGCACACCCCCTTGAGCCAGGGGTCAAACTGGGGGGCAAGAACTGAACTGGGGACCTCCTGCATGGGAGGCACACAGCAGTTCAGCATATGGATCCGCACGGGCTGAGGCTGGGACTCGATCCTTGGTCCCCAGGGCTACAAAGCAAGCACTCAACCCACTGAGCCATCCTGGCTTCCCCTTCATATGCTACTTTACACTGCCAGAGGATCTTATTAAATGATATGATTATGTCACCTGCATGCCTTCCAATAAGTATATAAAATGTATACATCACAGCCTAGTATTATCTGTCTGTTATAATGTAGCCCAGCCTACCTTTCTTGCTGAGTCTTCCATATGCCCTCAATCCAACTTGGTTTTTGTGATGTTGAAATTCTCAAAACACCCTATTATTCATGCTGTACCCTCTATATGGAACACTCTTCGATCACTGCAGAAACAAATTCTGTCAATATTTTAAGACCTGGTAAATGTCTCTATTTTTTACACAGCCATTTAAGGTTTATACCCACGTACAGTTTCTTTCAGATCCTTTTGTATATATTTAGGTTGCAGGATTTACAATATCCTTCCTTGTATCATAATTATTTTTGTGCTTCTCACATAAACTCCTGAAGCTTCAGTTTCACAAATTGAAAAGACACAGGTATATGTGTGTTTCATATGTGTAATAATTTTTATGTCAATTATAACAAAATCCAGCTCATACTAGTACAACTCAGAAGGGAACTATACTGGGTAGATAATGAGCTGTCTTATGGACCCAGCCTTCCTTTGACCTCTCAAAAACTATAGTGAGCAGTCAAGAAATCCATTCAAAACAAGCCGAATTCTGTCTCTTATCTCAGATTTCAAGGCACACTTCTCAATGTTTCTTGCTGTAGACCTGTTTTCTCTGTCTTTTCTATCCATGTAGTGGCAATGGTTCAGCCAGAGCTTCCAAGTTTTTACATGTTCTCAAGGACAAATGTCCTTGATTCCCAGGTTCCCCTAAATAGAATCTTATGGGCCAGTTTGATCAGGGCCAGTTAGCAATGACTAGTTTATTCCAAGAATCTATGTCTTTAATTGTACACCTGTAAACAATGTAATTGTTACCAACCAATGTCACCCCAGTAAATTTAACAATAAAAAATAAATAAATAAAATAAATATTAAAAAATAAAAGAATCTATGTCTAAGGTGCTATGAGCATAAGAGCCTACTGGCAAAGAAAGGGTTATTAAAGCTTCACTTGGGTGGTCTTAGAGTAAAGAATAGTATTAGAGAGTTGTGATTATAGTAATCTGAGATGACACTCTAAAATTGTATCTCTTCTAGGATGGTTGTGAGGGTCAACTGTTATAATTTGTGATACAAGAAGTAAATGTACACGGGGTACCTATGGTCAGACTACTTGAATTTGAATCACTATTTTGCCATTCATGAGCTTTATGGCATTGTGAAAATTGCTTACCCTCTATTTACCTCAGTTTCTTCATCTGTCAAACGCTGAAAGTATAATTGTTATAGTATTGTTGTTAAAATGTAGTAAGTTTGAAAGTGTAAATCACTTATAGAAATTGGCATATAGTTATCACTCAATAAATATTACTTATTAAATAAATTATTTTCATAGTTGCTAATCTATTATTAGCATGGAGTAAAGGTTTGTTTTCAACCTCTCATATTTGCCTCCATTAAACTACAAATTTCTTGAGAGTGAGGACCATATATTATGTATCACTGTACCTGTCAGAAGTTGTAACATGGTTTCTTACACATTTTATACACATTAGGTAAGTAGATGAATGATGGGTGAGTGGGTAGATAGATGGCTGGATAAGGAAGGCAGGAAAGAAGGAAGAAAGGAAGGAAGGAAGGAAGGAAGGAAGGAAGGAAGGAAGGAAGGAAGGAAGGAAGGAAGGAAGGAAGGAAGGAAGGAAGGAAGGAAGGATGGATGAAAAAGGAAAGGAAGGAGGGAGGAAAGGAAGGAGGGACAGAAGTAAGGAAGAATAAAACTAACCCTTTAAATGCATTTTGAATTAGGAAAGGAGATTTAGCTGGTTTAATTCATAAAATATACCAGCCCACAGTCTAGGGCAGAATAAGAAAAAACAACATGTATCTGATGGAATGATATGACTGTGTTCTGCTCTACAAATTGAAATACCAGACAGCTTATGACTGCTTGGTTGTGAGATAAGATAGATTTCTCAATTGTGATTAAGAATGAATATAGCAACTGATGGGTTGTGAACATCATGGTTATAGCTACACATAATTAAAATCATTAGATACCTTAATTAATATTATTAAAAGATCCATATAAGACATTATTAGTTAGCAGTTATTTGCTGTGTGATCTTTAAAAATCTAGTAAATGGTGTGTTTTATTAAACTACTATATTCTATTTATTGAGCATTTTCTCTTGAGTTATTTTAGATGTAGTTAAAGTCTTTAAAAGTTATTGTTGAATCACTAAGTAATTAACTGCAGTGTAGATTTCAGTATTGTTACTTCCAGGAAACATTAATTAAGCACTTGGACCTGATTATATTGTTTGCCCTTGGGAAGTAGATGCATAAAATCACAAGAATGGAAGGGAGTGGCAGGGCAGTGTTTTTTATATAGTAGTGAACTTAGAGATGGTGATTGAGGGTTCATGTCTATGCTGTTAACCAGTTAAGATGAACAAAGCAAATACAGCCTGAGGAATAACACACTTTGACCACAGTATTGAAACTGGTGAGGATAGATACTTCCAAGGTCAGAAAGATAGCATAACTATTAGAAGGCACATGGACACTGGGAATAGGTTATTCTGATTTAAAATTCACATTTGTCACATCTGTCACTTGTTTTTAATTGTGTGACTCTAGGAAGGTCCTTGAATCTCTCTGAAGTTCAGTTCCTTTGTCTATAGGTTGATGCAAAAGTAATTGCAGTTTCAGACCATAAATTTTACATCATTATAACAAGGCTCAAACACATCTTTATTAATCAAACCCTGTCCCTGCCCTGTGCAAGCCCCTGCATCTCTCCACCCACCTGTGTGGAATGAAATTATGTCTAAAACCAGTGACACACAACTATGGAGACTACTCTGGGCCCTCCCTCTACTCTCTGTCTCTTTCTGTTTCTGTCCCTCTGTCAAAAACAATAAAATAAATCTTTTTAAAAAAGTGTTCATTTTTTTTCTGAAATTCACAATAAATTGGGTGCCCTGTATTTATATTTGCTGAATCTACAACTATATTTATTGCATGAATGAATAAATGAATAAATGTATATATGTCATTCTTTTCTATATTATAGCATGAAACTATTTTCATTAATTTCTGCAAGTTTCAATAGAGAGTAGGCCACAATAGAAAATGTTCTCAATGTGAACTGAAATCCTCGATTACACTTAGAAGCATGTTTTTATATTTTCAACAGGACTTACTCATTTTGAAGAAATGATATGATAGTTAAACCTTCAGGAACTTTCTAGGTATATAAAAAAGGCATGAAAGTAATGATGGCCCATCAGTAGGTAAATAATAGTGAATAGACTCTATTGGGGTTGGATACAGTATAATAAAAATGAAATAATGTTAATAATACTAGCATTGTAGAATGTTTATTGAGTGATTTCAGTATTCAAGCACTGATCTTCATGCCTTTCAGATATTTTGTTGCTTATCCTTCACACAATGAGCTCTATTCAGCACTGTTATTGTCCCAAGAAAATTGAGAAGCAGAGAGAATTTATCTTACTCAAGATCACACATCTAATTAATGCCATATCCAGTATTTGAACCTAGATGAAATAATTCATGAATTTGATCTTCTAATCACTATGTTTCTCCTCTGAGTGCAAAAATTTCCTATGACATAATATATGTAATTAATGGACCATGTGTGATTAAATTATAAAATGTTATGATAGAGAAAATTTACTTCCCAGTTACTAGGGGAAATATAAAAATTCAATCTCAAAGAAATATTAAATATAAAATAGTAAGTATTTTATACATACATGGATATCTGTTTGAAAAGTTTGTATATCTACACATATTATTAGTAGCTTAACCTTTTAAGAGATCCAAACCACCACCCTAACAGTTGCAAAGGGTATTAACTTAATAATCAGATGTCCTTTCTGAAAAAATACCTTCCTTAGTTTGTCATCTAGTTTTTGTAATTGCTGCCAATAAAAGTAGGGCAAAGGTAATACTGGAGAATACTGTGTCAAATATTTTTACTTACTCCACCTGCTAAACTGGTAGACCAACATAAGCTAGCTGGGAATAGCTTTGGAGTGAGGGGTGGCCCAAGGATGCATTGCAGCTAACTATGTAATCAACACAGATGTGGCCTTTTAGGAGAGTAAAACATCTAATGAGCCTCTTTACCCACAAATTGCTTGCAGGAGTCAATTTCTATTATTTTATATATTTACTTCAAACAATATTTTGTGACTGGCAATTCCAGTATATAGTATAAAATACAGAAGCTATGAAAATAATTCCACCTCCTTCCTCTGATCTTTAATCAATCACACATTCTCCTCCCTGAGTGTAATTTCTTTTTTTTATGCATCCTGAAGCAATCCATGCATTTTAGTGTATGCTTATTAGTTTGCGTGCATATTTGACACAAATGAGAGCATATGCTCATGGTTCTGCACTGTGGTCTTTTCACTTAAGATATCCTGGAGATTTTATATATATGTTTTCTTTCATTATTTTAATGTAGTATTTTAACATTTCCCTTGCATTTTTTATACAAAGTTGTAATAATTTTCACACTGATAAATATTTACATTTTTTTCAACTTTGTTATGAAATAATGCTATAGTAATATCATTTTAATGCCATTTTTTAACAAAGCATAAGTACATGTGTAGGATATGTACTAGCAAGAAAATTTTAATGGATAGTGCTAAATTGTTATACAAAGCTGAGTTGTGTGAAAAGATTATACTGGATTATATTTCTACCAGCCATGTATTCATGGGCTTTTGCATTTTTCTTACTGTGAGATGAAACATCTTTTTATATGTTTAAAAAACAATTTCTTCCTTGTCTATAAATTGTCTGTTTATATCTTTTGTTCAATTTTTAAATTGAGGTGTTGGTTTATATACTCTTATTGACTTGTAGAAACTCTTTGCATGTTAAAATAATTAGCTTTCAAATATTTAGATATTTAAACTGTATGATATTTTAAAACCAGTTAAAGCCATTATATTATATATATTTTAAGTTATAGGGACCAGTTTGGGCATTTCTAATATATAAGAATTCTTGGTAAAAATAGATATATTTAGTAAGTATAATATCCTGTTGCTTTTTCTAACTAACATCAACTATAGGAGTTTATATTGTATGCAGTGATTTAGCTTTAGCAATTTTTATTCAGATTGGCCTTATATACACATAGCCATGATTTTCTTTACCTATTATGTTGTTTCTTTCATTTATCTTTGATTCAAAGTTAATCTTCAGTTTGAATAAAATTTTATAGCATATTAGTTAACTGACTTCTAAAATTACAAAAGACTGTTGTTTATTTAATTAGTGCAAAATAGGCAATATTTGATGAGCAAGTAAGATCTCTAACAGCTTAATTTTATTTTAAAATTTTAGATATCTCTCTTGCAAAAGCCCAATTTTGGTTTCAATTTTAAGTTTTAGTTATCAAAATATGAATTCATAGACATTTATTACATTGTCTTGATTTCTCATTATGAAAATTCAAGAGTAGTCTGGAAACTATCCAGCCATGGAATATAAGAATTAAAGGCATGTATGACTAGATTGTTTTCCAGAAAGCCCTTGTATGTTATTTCAAATGAACATGTATGCTTTCTCTGTGAAAACACATTTCATTAGTCACAGATAAAATTATGAATATGAAAATCCATGCTATAATATGCTACTTACATATTCAGATAGTACATCACAATTACAGGCTTATAATATGCTTTTCTAGCTAAAGAAATATTCTTGGATTCAGGATGAATCATCTCAGGACTATTGAAAACTATGATAATTAGAATTTTAAAAAAGTTTTTGCTTTGGTAAAATTCTAACTAATTACAGAGGAAGACAGAACAGTGATTTCAATCACTATTTTAAAAGTGAAAAATGAAACAGAGAATGGGGCATTTTCTCAAGGTCACACACTCTGCTGGCAGTAGAAAAAGAAATAGGAGATACTCTCCTGACATGTTGCCTATAATTTTTTACAGGAAATAACACTTTCCTGACCTGAAGGCACTATAAGAAACCTTTGAAATATGTGACTCTGCAAGTTAATATTCAAATGGAACATTCATCATTGAGGTTTACTGGTACATTAATTATAGTTACTATTCCAACTTACTTCCATTTTCTCTATTTTAAAGATAGAAAAATTGAAGAATTAATTTTGAGCTCTGTAAAATGCAAGAGGAAGAGAGAAAAAGAAAAGGATCAATGTATTATTTTTTCTTTCAAATATATGACCCCTGAGACACCCATCACTCATTAGATATTTATGAAATAATTTGTTAATATCTTCTCCCAAAATTTAAATTTTTCTGGCCTCTTGCATTACAAAATTATGTGAATACTCTGAAAAGTAAAAGCAACCATGAAATTTATCTTTCTCCAGATTATTTTTTAAAGTATGGATCAGAGAAATTGAAGCATAGAATTAACAGGAAAGTGTTAGATTTGAGTAAATGAACAGAACATCTACCGGTAGTATATTGTACTCCAAGTTTGATTTTGAAATTTTAATAGTGTAAAATTATTCTCTTTCCTTTTCTCTTAAAACATACTGAAATCATTCAGAAAAAGACCAATGGGTCTCCCCAAAGAACAATGACATTATGCTATATAAAACTGTACTTCTAAATAACTGATAAAGTAACAGGCAATGAACAAGAACAGATCCTTTCTCGTCTCTATAAAATATACTCTGGGGAGACACTCTAGATTTGTAAGACTTTGCCAAAAAGTTTAATATTTTAAGCCAGAGTACAGAGTATCATTTTTACCCCCAGCAACAACAAAAAAACAAGAATTCAGAATTTTTTTAGTGGTTATTTCTTACCCTAGTTATGGTATGTAGAGAGAATTATATTTAATGGTGAGAGAAAAGAGTAAGCACCATGAATCACATCAACATTCAGAGAAATGAATGTATTCAACTACAGAATATGAATGCAGTATGGACTACTGTTAAATCTCTGTTAAGCTAGTGTCCCCAGAAAAGCACAACAAAAAGAAATGGTGATATATATATTCCTCTGGAATTACTATTTCTTCCTTTTCACTTTTATTAATTTCATTCATTAGGTTGAAACAGATGAAATTGCCAATAAGTGGTCATTTCTAATCAGGAAAAATAGCAGTTAAATCGGATTTAACCTAATGAATGTCTATATTCATTGTCATTGAAGCACACCATGGGATGAGACATTTGTATGTGGCATACAAAATTCATTATGCCATCAACCCAGCAGGAGTAACATGAAAAAAGAATGTGAAAATTAAATTCTTCTAAACTTATTACTCTAGTTCCTTATTTTGACCTTCAGGGGTACAAAACCCAGAGGATTAGCATTCTCTCAGGAAGTTAATTAATACAATAAATGGAAATATTCATTTATTTTACCAGAAAGAATAAATTTGAGAGTTAACAATTATAATTGTTCTTGCTAGAAAAACATTCTCTTCAAGGTCATGTCATGACCTTTTATTGATGAGAAACAAGAGAATGCTTTACTTGGATACAGAAATTGCATCAGCTTTAAACTTAATTCTATGGTGATCATATGATAAATATTCTTGATAATACATTGATTTTTGTGTATTATCAATATAATGAATATATATATTTATTACTCCAATATTCTACATTGGAGAATTCAAAAGGGAAGAGATCATATTTTCTGCTTCAATATATTACTTACTATATAAAAGGCTATATTGTAAATTTTATTTATTTTTATTTATTTATTTTTTAATATATTTTTATTTATTTATTTATTATTGATGAGAGAGAGAGAGAGAGATACAGAGATACAGAGACAGAGAGAGAACTGAACTGGAGGAGCTCCCAGTTCAGCATATGGTTCCGCACAGCTAATTCTTGGTCCCCGGCGCTGCAAAGTGAGCACTTAACCCACTGAGCCATCCCGGCTTTCCTTGTAAATTTTATTTTAATCAGTGAAAAGACCATCGGTGTTCTAAAATTTTTGTTTAAAATTATTTTCTTGATATTTTTTATTGCAACATAAATTTTTTTTTTTTGGAATTGGGTTTGAGCTTTTCAGCTAATTTTTAAGATTTTATTTAATATGATAAAGGAAAAGGGGTTCATTTAGTCAATCTCCTTAAAAAATAAATCTTACAGTAGCTTACAGGTACTGAATGATGTGGCCATGCTCACCTATTCTTTCTTTCTTTTTTTTTTTTTTAAGATATATTTTATTGATTTTTGACAAAGAGAAACAGAGACAGAGACAGAGAGAAGGGGGAGGGCCCAGAGCAGTCTCCATAGTTGACAGCATTAGTTTTTCATATCGTTTCACTCCACAGGTGGGCATGGGGCTGCGCAGGGCAGGAACTGGGCCAGGAGCCTGCCACATAGGTCCCGGAAAGAACTGAACTGGGGGCACACCCCAGTTCAGCATGTGGGTCCTCATGGGCCGTGGCTGGGATTCAATCCTCAGTCCCCTGGGCTTCAAAGTGAGCACTTAACCTGCTGAGCTATCCCAGCTTTTCCCTCCCCTATTATTTCAATACTTGAATTCCAACCTTTTTGTTTTATAATAAGCTACTTTCTACCTTACAGCTATTGCATTTGTTGTAATTGTTTTCTAGAAAATACATCTCTTGACTCATCTTGCTAACTGCATTTATCCTTCAAAGCTTAGTTTTTAATGTTTTCAGAAAGATTGTCTGGCCTCTGAATTGCCAGGCAAGATTCTCCTTATTATATCTTTGATTACATGATTTTGGATCAGAATTTTAATTATACATTTTATATAAGTTTAATATTTGTCCCTGTTAGAACTCAGGGTACAGGCATTCAGAGTAGAGAAGTCTTCAGTAAACATGTGTTAAAATAATGGTCAACTTAGTACTACTGTATTAATGATATGTATAAATGTTTAAGAATAATAAAGTATTGAAAGATATTCCCCAAGGTGTTAATCTTTGTTATTTTCTGGCAGATAGTGTTATAGTATTTTTAAATTTTTTCTCTGTCTCTTTTTATTTAACTATTTTTTTTTGTAATTATATGTAGACATTGTTTTTAAGATTTATTTTTATTGTTTTAGACAGAGAGAGAGAGAGAAAGAGATACAGAGACAGAGAGAAGAGGCAGGGCCCAGAACAGCCTCCATATTTGCACATCATTGGTTTTACACATAGTTTCATTCCACAGGTGGGCGCAGGGCTGCAAAGGGCAAGAACTGGGCAGGGGTCTCACCCAGGTGAGAACCAAACTGGGAGCACTCCCCAGTTCAGCATATGGGTCTGCACGGGCCGGGGCCGGAATTTGATCCTCTGTCCTCAGGGCTTGCAAAGTGAGCACTTAATCCACTGAGCTGTTCCAGCTTCCCCTGTAGACATTTTTTGATATCGATATTAAATTTATTGGAGTGATATTGGCTAGTAAAAGTATATACGTTTTAAGTGTACAATTCTATAATACATTATCTATATATTGCATTGTGTGTTTATCACCCAAAGTCAGTTCTTCTTCCATCACCATATATTTGACCCCCTTTACCTCTTCTACCATTTTCTGTCTCCCCTGACCTCTGGTAACCACTGTTTTCTATGTCTATAAGTTTTTGATTGTCTTGCTTGTTGTTGCCTTCAATATCGTATCCCACATAGAAGTGATCATATGGTTTTAGACTATGCAGATACATTTTTAAATTGCTATTGAGGATGCTGGGATAGCTCAATAGGTTGAGTAATTGCCTTGCAACCATGAGGTCTGGGAATTGAATCCCAGCCTTGGCCCATGCAAACCTACGTGCTGAACTGTGGCACAACTGGTAACCACTGAGTCCTGTAGTGAAGTTTCTTGCCTCCCATGCAGGAGGCTCCCAGTTTGATTCCCACCCCATGTGGCCCTACATCCACCTGTGCGGAATGAAACTATGTCACCACTAATGATTTACAACTATGGAGACTGCTCTGGGTCCTCCCCCTTTCTCTTTCTCTCTCTTTTACCTTCTCTCAAACAGTAAAATAACTCTTTAATTAAAAAAAAATGCTATTGAGAGGAAAAAAAAAATATATATATATAAAGATAAATATTTAATATTTAAAAAGATAAAAATGCTAGTGAGAGATTATGAAATTTTGCATGTATAAACATTTGAGCTAGAATAGAGGGTCCTTGAAGAAGCCATGTATATGTGCATAGTCATGGAGATAATACCTGGAGTATTTTAGAGAAACAGTTATTTGTCACAAATGTAGTAGAGATAGTCTGTATTAGTCCATATAGTGCCTGAAATTGTGATAGGTCAGATAACGGAGGACTTCAAATTCTAAATGAAAGTATAGAAACTTTTCTTTTTTGAATGTTTCTTTTGAAAGTTCTCATGCAAAGAGTTGGCATCACTAGATTTGCATTTGCAAATGTGCAGCAAAGTGAGATATAGATTCCAATAGAAATAGAATCAGAGAGATCAGTTATGAGGCTATATTAGCATTCCAGGGTAGAAATGGTGACGGACTAGAGTAGAAACAGTAGCTTTGCAAATGCAAAGGAAGGATAACTGTAAGAGAAAAAACATTGTACAAATGTAATCAAACACATGCAATGATGAAGAGTGAAGAGTAAAGAAATCTATCTAATCTCTTGAGCCTAGGTGAATACAAGAATGGTGTTGTCATTTACCAAGGAACTCAAGGAAAATGGTGGTTTTAATGTTAAGAGAAAATGAGTTGGGTTTGAAATAAAGGTTGCAATGAAACTTCCAGACAGGGATGCCCAGTAGAAGAGAGGTAAAATTAGAAATGAAGACTTGGAAGTCCTTAATATTAAACTGAAAGCTAATGCCATAGAATTATGTGAGATTTCCCCAATTAGAGAAATTGGCACAATAAAAAAGAATTTTGGAGAAACACCTTAACTACTTAACTACAGTGAACTAGAGAAAAAGATTGAAGAAAATAAATTGAGAATGTGGTGTTAGACAAGAATGAGAGAATTGATATTAGTAGAGAAAGTTGGAGAACGAAGTTTTATGTAGAAAGTGTATTTATTCAAAGGATCATGTGCTTCCTATATTTGAGAGAACCCTAAATTGATGATGATGATGACAATGACAACAATGATGATGATTTATTGTTGTTGTAATCATCATCATCATCAACGTTTTCATCATCAGTTTATCGGTTGCTTACTCTATGCCAAGCTTGGTTAGATGACGTATATTTATTTGCATGGACTAATTTATTTTACATTTAGTATGTGTATTTTATTAGAATGTGAGAGATATAAATCATGTTAGAATAACTTCATGACCACATAGAAAGTAGAAGGGTCAATGAATTTCCTGACACAACTTTTTTTTTTTTCTCCCAAGAACATTTATCTATTCTGGGACTAAACTTTTAAATAGCACAGTTGAATTTGTCACAACTCCACAATTCTAGTTTATAATTAATTCAAAGTATAATTTCACTTTTAGGGGCTCTTTGATGCTTGTCATGTATTATCAGTTTTAAATATCTTACTTGTTGTAGTAAAACTGCCTTTGATTTTGGGATGAAAGGATTCATTTTTTCCTATGTAATCTAAACTTAACTGTGGACATTAAACTGTTATACTTGACTGAGAATGAAGGGCTCCAACCCATGGACTGATGTAAGTTTATAAGCAATTGGAGAGTGTCAGTTTCCATGAAGGCTGACACTAAGAGAATGCTAGGACTCTGTTAACGACTGTC
>PVKE010015992.1:0-32634 GCA_004027555.1 Craseonycteris thonglongyai
AATATATCCTCTCCGGTAACAGAGCCATACATGCTATGTAGGGAAGCCAGCTCTTGTGTTATGTTCATGTCTTCATCCACACCTCTAATGAACACAAGCAGTTGAGAGGTGGAACAGCTATCCAGCGATTCATCCATTGCAACTGAAAAATGGCGAAACTTGCTTGCATTTTTCGCTATTTGAGTCACAATGTTTTCACCCATGTCTGCAACACGGCGGGCAATGGTATTTGCACCCAAAGCTACATTTTTAAATTGTTTCGACTTTTCAGGGCAAAGTTCCTCAGCCACCTTTAACAAACATTCCTTCACTACTTCACCATCTGTAAACGGTTTGCCACTTTTAGCCAGGACGTAGGCAACTTTATAACTGGCCTTAGTTAAGGATTCATTTTCATTTGAGGATTTACTGAACAATGTCCTCTGAGATGTGAGTTGATTTTGTAATTTAGAAAATTTTTCGGCACGGACTTTACCCTCCAACTGTGCATATTTCTCCTGATGTTTGCTTCGATGATGACGGCGCAGGTTGCGTTCTTTTATCACAGCCATGGTTTTGTTGCAAATCACACACAATGCTTTTGCGCCAGATTTGGTGAAGAAGTATTTCAAACTCCATTCTTCTTGATATTGCCGACACTCGTCGTCTATTTTTCTTTTCCTCTTCTTGGCCATCGTTGGACACTAAAATAAAGTGACATCAACATGAATAAATAGTGAAACTGAAAGTATTTTGCACACGATATCGCTCAAAAAACCTGATTATGCGAACTAATTTCGTCGCAATTATAGCTGCAAATGACCCGAAACAATTTTTAAAACTTCTTATGATTTCTTAAGTTAAACTTACCTGAATATAGTCTGCAAATATATCCACTTATGCGAGAGAGATTGTTGCTTTTAATGTTTCCTCTTCAGAATATTCGGAAAATTCTTGTTAAACTAACGAGAAGTATTCCCAATACTTTATACACACTGGTAAGTAATTACGTGAAGGAAATTATCACTAAATAAAATAGAGTGCAACATGTTTTGCAATTAGATGCTAATTGACACCAACACTTCCTCATCACAGCAGTCAACCGCAACTGGCAAAATATGATCAAAATAATCAAGTCTTGAACAAGCAGCAAACCATTTAATAACTCTGCCACTAGATGGCGTTATATCATCTCATTGACTATGAACAGAAGTAGAAAAAGTAGGCAGCTGATCTTGGCAGGATACACGTACCTTTCCGTAATTTTTTTCCGTAGATAAAAAGGTCTCCACGGGCCGGATGAGAGGGCCTGGCGGGCCGCATGAGAGGGCCTTGCGGGCCGCATCTGGCCTGCAGGCCGTAGTTTGGAGACCCCTGCTCTAGATTGTACTGCATTCATGTTTCCTCAATGCCTATAAAAATATTCTCATCTGTAGCTGTTCCATGCCATCTATTCATAGAGGCTAATTCTTCTGTCACTCCAAATGTGCTTTGATTCCTCAGACAATGATGGGGCAGTATCATCAGGAGCCAAGGAAAATCACTCAAAATCACTTGCCTTATGTTTTTAAATTGACTACTGATGCTGCTTCCAATGTCCTCAACTCTTTGAATAACTGTTCTTGCCAAAAAAGTTAATAGTCTTAAACATGTTCATTGTGTCTGGACACATGTTTTCAGTTGCAGCAATCAAAATCTTTAACTCACCATTATTGGTTAGCAGTTTTCTTTGCCTGATTAACCAATGAACTTCTTGGAAACTTAGTTTGGTTGTAGTCTCATTTTCATTTTTATGAAGGATTCTCTATAAGTTATTCCATTTTTAATTTTCTAATATTTTTGACCACTGATTTTCCAAGAGTTGAAAGTACTGTGATAAGTGTTTATCTAATAATGTCAAGCCACATTGTAGTTCAACACAGCAATAGTGTCATTGTGTAGTAAAACCATGTTTTGATATCTAACCTGATAACAAAATCCCACTGTACCTCAAAAGTACAATGTTCAAAGTCTACTTTTCTTGTTTTGTCATGATGAGAATGCACAGGTAATAAAAGGAAGTTTGAAATGTCACTGTAGAGTGAAACCTATGGCACTTGAAATGTTAAGTTAAATTGCAAGTTGTAGTTCACAGTTATAACTGAGCAGTAGGGCAAAGCAATAAGAGTGTCATGGTTCTTTCACAACTACTCAACTCTGCCATTTTAGCATGAAAGCAGTCATAGATAGTACGTACATGCATGAAAATGATTGTGTTCATATAAAACCTTAGTTGTGGTCTCTGAAATAGTCTTCTTTTGAGTGAGACAATAGTGGACTTAGGCAGGTCTGCGGGTCATCATCCCACCTGCTATACTGATTCTCAAGAGCATAACTATTAGTCCCAGTCCCATTATATTAATAACAAACTCATATTTGATCCTATGTATAAATGATGAAAACCAGTTGGAAGTGACTTAGGCAAAAGGAGAATTTGGCAACTTGTGTAATCACTAAAAGAGCATTTATAGTGTGCCCCAAGAGGACAGAATGCCAATCTGTAGCTGGAAATACAGAGTAAAGGGTCTGTCCCCAGGAGAAGCCATTGGCAAAGCCTGTGGAGGCGGTAAGGACCCAATGCCTGTGGGCCAACTCCAGTCCTCAGAAACCCAATCCCACAGATCAAGCTAGTGGTTTCCACCCACAGCTATGTGGTAAGAAGTTAGTTACAATCAGTATAAATGCTTGTGAATGAATTTCCTTTTTAAATGTTATTTAGAGAAAAAGCAAGCTTTTCCCTATTGTCATTTCCACACATTTGCATTTCATTAGGTTTCTTGATAGTGATAGAAAGGTGTGGATGGACCAATCACTAGCATGTGAGGTATGTGCTGTGCATATGAATGTCATCAGGTAAGGCCTGGTAGGAAAAACAAAACAAAACACTAGACTGGGCAGCAAGAGTGTTATCCAGAGAAGACCTACATTATCCTGTAGGAGCCCAGAGCTCACCATTTCAGAGATTATGGTGACTGCAATGCAAGAAACTCTAGACCCCTCTGCAGGCTACCAGTGAGCAGCTGGCAGTGGTCAGGTGAGCTCCAGAACTAGAGGAGTCAACCTACAGGTTAAGTTTTTTACTTCTGCCTCAAGGTCACAGAATAGTCTTTCCACAGAGGTTTGAAAGGAGTTGTTCAAAGTTTTTCTCCTGGCCTGCATTTTTCTCCTGGAGTTCCTCAGAAAATGATATCTGCCTGACCCTGGGGGGAAATGGTCAGCAATAAGGTGTCCAAAGCCATGATATTGGGAATGCACTGAGTGTAGTCAGCCTTCTATACCCGCAGGTTTTGTGTCTACATAGTCAACCAACTATGGATATGGAGAGCCAACCGCATTGTTCTACACCATTTTGCATCAAGAACTCGAACAGCTATGGATTTTGTATTTGCAGGGGGTCTCCTGGAACCAATCTTTTGCAGATCCTGAGGGACAACTGTATTTACTTTCTGGAAGCTGCCTGTGTGTGTTGCCTTCTTGGGAGACTCTTCCTAATGCACTGCAGGGAAGTACAATGAGAAGAATGGGGACAGTAATGTTAATGGCAAGTGTCTGTCAGAAGAAGCCTGAAAATTCTGCCTGCAAACTCAATGATGAGGGCCATCTTCTCAACCACCTGTGCAGAAACCATATCCCCAAAGCTGCGTGAGTTTTTAGAAGATGAATTACTGTGCTATATAATTGGTTCAATTTAATATCTGGGACAATAGAGGAAGTTAGCAGTCTCCATTTGGTGAGCCTTGTTCTGAAAGCCTCCTTTTCTCCTCTTTCCAAGTGCAGGATAATACTTCATGATGTCTTTGTGCCTGCAGAGTTCTCTCTTGTGTGTCACCAACTGGCCAGAGAGAAATCTCAGAAAGGGATGCTCTCTGAGAAGTCCGCAATAGAGGGACTGCCCCCCGGGATCCTGCAGGGTGGTTTGAGCTCCATTCCCAGCATCTGGGTGTCAGAACTGGTCCTTAAAAAACCTGTGGTCATAGGGACAGGAGCCACAGCTTGCAAGATTCACCCCTGAACACAGTGGAGCACTTGGCTGGGGAGTAAGAATCATATTTATCATCCTCTGCACCTGAGAACATACCTACATTTTTCTTTCATAGAGATGACTAAATCCTAATATGAAAACTCTTACTTTATGTGAGTTATTGAAATAAATGGGCAAAAGTTAAATCCCCAACAGGTTCCCCAAATATCTCTCATCTCTAGGGTCTATTTTTGTTCCCCCAGCATTGCATTTTCACCTTGTTCTGTCCCCTAATAGCCGTCTATAAATGTTTCTGGTTCTTATTTTCAAGTTTAGAGGGCTTGTTCCTGCTACCCATATACTCCTCAAGAGAAATTTGAGTATGCAGGAAGAGACAGGGGATAGGTGCCCCTAAAATGGGCCAATCTGCTGTTTTAGGATAATACCATCAGATTGTGCTAACAGGAGAAATGAAATTCTCTTATGTCTGAGTGTCTACTGTACAAACAGCCAACATGTGCACAAATTTGTGATGATGTGAATGGATCTTGCGAGTATATGCTAAGCAAAATCAGATGGAAAAAGACAAGAACCATATGATTTCAGTCATATGTGGAATATAAAACAGAAAGCAACAAACAAACTCATAGACATAGACAACAATAGGATGGTTACTAGAGGTGAAGTGGGTGACGGGAGGATGTATAGGGTAAAGGGGTCAAATATATGGTGATGGAAGAAAACTAGATTATGGGTAGTGAGCACACAATGCCATATGCAGACAGTGTAGTATGGAATTGTACACTTGAAACATGATGTTATTAGCAATCTCACCCCAACAAATTTAATTAAAAAAAAATTTTTAAATAGGGAAAGTTATAAAATATGTAACTTTATGGAAAAATTCTTACTGGTTGCTCAGGCAGGCCAAAATTAAATGACCATCCTCTGTGGGCCCAAAGTATAAAAATCTGAATCTTACGGTATCTGTGCCCTAACCCAGATCAAGTTAGTCTGGCCAAGAAAGCTACAATCTCCAGACCAGAAAGTGTTTAGTGCTAAACTGGTCATTCAGTATTTATAAAGGCTTAGGTCAGAGCATTTTTATAAACAGTCCTCGAGAGAGATAATTATCCCACCAGTTTTGAGAAATATAGAGAAATCTTAATTCCAAGTGACTCATTTAACATTGAAGCAGACTATTAAATTTTCTACTTTGAAATTCTGGTAAATGAAAACTTTGAATGGCTTTGAAATGCATGTTCAGCTCTACTCTGGCATGTGAAGAGCATGATTACAAAGATTCTACATGCATAAAGAATAAGGGGATATCCTCCCACTACTGAACATGTAGATCAGAGTCTGAGATCCTGACCTCTTTCACTGTGTCTCTTGCTTGGGAATGAGAAATAGAGAGAACAAATAAAATGGAGTCAGTATAGTCAAGCTGCTAAATTACTAAAATCAATTAGGTTGAGGGATGAGGAAAAGATTCTATTCTTACTTTAACCAGCCTGGGAATTTTTAAACTTTCCAGTCCTGTGTCAATTCCTGGATATGCACCGAACCTCCAGATAACCCTCTAGTTACCCACTGAAGGACTGAGTAAAGAATGTTCACATATCCAGACCACCAGTTATCTAGAGCAGGGCCTCCCAACCCCTGTTAGGAACCAGGTCACAGAGCAGGATGTGAGCTGCAGGCAAGCAAGTGAAACTTCCCCTGTACTTACAGCCGCTCCCCATCACTCACATGACCGCCTGAGCTCTGCCTCCTGTCAGATCAATGGTGGCATTAGATTCTCATAGGAGTGTGAACTTACGGTGAACTGCGCGTGTGAAGAATCTAGGTT
Source organism: Craseonycteris thonglongyai (assembly GCA_004027555.1). NCBI lineage: Eukaryota > Metazoa > Chordata > Mammalia > Chiroptera > Craseonycteridae > Craseonycteris > Craseonycteris thonglongyai. The sequence goes on from PVKE010015992.1 coordinate 5,832, forward strand.
GCGAGTTCCTTATGAGACTCTAATGCCTAACGTAGAGCTGAAGCAGTGACACTAGCACTGGGGAGAGACGACAAATGCAGATGAACATGAGCAGAGAGGTTTGACTGCACAGAGGCCATGATAAATCAATTGCTCACAGACTCATATAAAAACCCTATCAGTGAGTGGCAAGTGACAATTAAGCTGCATCTGGTGGCAGGCTTTAAGTCAGACCCAACCTTTATTTTAGTCTCTGTGTGGCCTGCCCATTATTTTATTTACCACTGCCATCGGCAGCTCTCTCCCACACTGTGCTCTTGTATCAGTCACAGCTTTGGTAAGCCCACAGCTAACCCTAGCCAAAGTGAGTAAAAAATAAATGTCACAGGAGAGCGTCTTTGAAAAGGAAGAAAGATCCAATGATGAGACAGCAGAAGACTCTAAGATTGTCAACAAAAGAAATCTGCATTTGAAAGAAAAATACCAAGAGTCCTACTTAAATGACAGGTGTGTTAGAACAGGTGATTCACATTCTCCAAGCCCACTTTGTACAATATGTGGTGACCAGCTACCCAATGAAGCCATGAAACCTTCAAAACTGCTTTGCCACTCGGAGACCAAGCAGCTTGCATTAGAAGACAAGCCTTCGGAGTTTTTCAAAAGAAAGTGTGAACATGAAGAATGGAAGCAATTATTGAGGCTGCCACTTCAGCAAATGTGTCTGCACCGAGAGCATCATTCTTAGTGGCTAACCGCATTGCTAAAACTAAGAAGCCCTTTACTGTTGGTAAGGAGTTGATTCTGCCTGCTGCTAAGGACATTTGTGGCGAGAACAAACTTAGGAGAGTTTACAATTCAAAAGGTGGCACATGTTTCGCTTTCAGCTGACATCATAACTAGATAAATTGATAAAATAGCAGAGGATAGTGAGGCACAATTGCTAGAGGATTTATGATTCAATGAGGTAGGCAATTCAGGTTGATGAGTCTACCGATGTTGATAACACAGCAACCATGCTTGTTTTTGTGTGATATATTTTTCAGGAGGATGTGCATGAGGATATGTTATGTGCATTTTTGTTGCCAACCAACACCACAGCTGCAGAACTATTCAAGTCTTTGAATGATTACATATTGGGAAAACTGAGTTGGTCACTTTGTGTGGGTATATGCACAGACGGAGCAGCTGCCATGACTGGACAGCTTTCTGGTTTCACTACTCGGGTCAAAGAGGTTGCTTCTGAATGTGAGTCTACACGCTGTTCAATCATAGAGAAGTGCTGGCTAACCGAAACATGTCACCTGAAATTAACGGTTTGTAGGATGTGATTAAAATGATCAACCACATTAAACAGACATGCCCTGAACTCATGTCTGTTGATGCGGAGCATACACATCTTCTCTTACACACAGAAGTGCGATGGCTTTCTGAAGATAAATCACTGGTCAGAGTTTTCGAGTTCTGAGAGCAGGTCCAGAGATTTCTTTTAAAAAAACAGTCACCACTGGCAGCCCATTCCAGTGGCACAGAATGGGTCGCAAAACTTGCTTACTTGTGTGACATATTCAATCTGCTCAACGAACTCAATCTGTCACTTCAGGGGAGGATGACAACTGTGCTCCAGTTGGCAGATAAAGGGGCTGCATTCAAAGCCAAACTGGAATTATGGCATGACAGGTGAACAGTGGGATTTTTGACATGTTTCAAACATTAGCAGAGATTTTAAGAGACTGAGCCAGGGCCTTCTTTCTCCCAGCTGGTGCGTGATCACCTATCTCAGCTTTCAAAAGAGTTTGAGCATTACTTCCCAACCACAAAAGACCACAAATTGGGAAGGAGTATATTTGTGATCCATCTGTGAATAAGCCAGGTGAACTGATTTTGTCCATGCCAGAAGAGGATCAACTGCTTGAGATCACAAATGACGATGGACCTAAAAGTATGTTTGGCCAAGTCATGGAATCAACCAAAGTGTCCTCTGATAGATGACTGGACAAAGAAGTTGTGGTACATTTACACAATGGAATACTACTCAGCAATAAGAAAAGATGTAATATAGCAAATTGTGACAACATGAACGGACCTTGAAAACATCTTATTAAGCGAAATAAGTCAGAATGAAAGAATCAAGAAACATATGACCTCACTCATAGGTGGATTATAAAACTGAAAGGAACAAAGAAACAAAGACTCATGGACACAGTCAATAGTTTAATGGTTACCTGAGGGTAAGAGTGGGGTTTGGGGGGAGAGATGGGTGGGGTTGTAGGGAGGGGAAATCAAACACACAGTGATGGAAAGTGAGCTGATTTTGGGTGGTGAGCACATAATGTGATGTGTAGACAATGTAATGTAGAATTGTACACCTGTAAACAATGTAATTGATATCAATTAATGTCACCCCAATAAATTTAACAAAAATAAATAAATAAATAAATAAATGATTGTTTGCTTTAAAAAAGGCCAAAAAAGCCTGTATGTGTTTATCAACGGGGTGGGGGGCACTCACTCTGTCATCAGAAGGGTAAAAATAGGTGTCTGTGGTGAAAACATTTAGCTACAGAATGTCGTCTGGCTGAAGTCTTTCATCATCCAAGGTTTCTCCCTAACCACACCTAAAATGACTTATACTATCCGCTAACCCAGAAGCTACAGAAAAGAAAAAAAAAGTACGTTTGAGACAACTTCAAATCTCTATGCGTTCTGGACTAAAGTCAAGGCAGAATAGCCTGAGGTTGCCACAGAAGCACTGAAAAGCCCGCTTCCATTTTCAACATCCTATCTTTGTTAAGCAGGGTTTTCTGCAGTGACAGCAAACAAGACAAGATGACAGAGTAAACTGGACATAAGTGACACACTTGGGTTGTCACTGTCTCCCATCACCTCCAGATGGGATCATCTGAGGTCTCCCACTGATCCCGCAATATGGTGAGTTGTATAATTATTTCACTATATATTACAATGCAATAACAACAGAAATAAAGTACACAATAAATGTAACGCACTTGAATCATACTGAAACCATCCTCCACCCTTGTCCATGGAAAAATTGTCTTCCACAAAACCCTAGTGCCAAAATGATTGGAGATTGCTGATCTAGAGGATGACCTCTGAACAATCCAGAGACTAAGAATGCAGGACTGATTCTTCTCAAGAATGTACTCTTTACGATAAGAATCTTAGCTTTTCTTTCTTCTTCAGAACCTATCCACACAGCTATTAGGGAGATCTCTGTAAATGTATCTCAATTTTTAATCTCTCTCCTGATTCAACCTATTTGATGGTTCCTTACCGCTAGTAGGAAAGAGTTCAAACTACTTGACATGAAACATCAAATCTTCCTCTGACTCTCTTTGACCCCAGGGTCATCCTCTGACACTCTTCAGCATGTATCTTGTGTAGAAGACCACAGACCGCTTCCCAACGTAAGTTCTTACCTTCCTGATTAAATGACAATTGTTAATTACATCTCCTACTTTTTATTGCAGGTAGATGTGGCCAAGTGACAAACTATAGAAATGAAATATAGAATATAGTTTTAGAATGAGGACTAGTTATAGAATGAAGAATATAGAACTGTAGTCTAAACCTATAGAATGTAAACAGAAGTAATCAATGTAAGAGTTTCCAGGAACTTTTCCAGGATGGAGCTCGTACACGTTCTTTTCAATTGTTCCCATCTCCATCCTACAGCCTTTAACACAGATGTAAAGGCTCCATTTGGACCGTGGAGGTAAAGGACACAGCCAGGGGAAGTCCAGCAGCAAGCTGGAGGTGCCACGAAGCAGAACCGCCACAGCCCTGACCACCTATCTCTGGAATTTTCTGTGAGAAACGAACTTCTAACTTGCTCAAGCCACTTATTCTGAGTCTCTGTCCCCTCCTGCTGAGCCTAATACTGACTGACAGAATTTGGTACCAGATGGGGGGTGGGGAGCTGCTGGTGACCCATGTTTGTCCTTTATAAAAAACATTTTTATTATGTTTGTTGGAGTGACATCAGTCAATAAAATTATATGTTTCAAGTGTACAATTCTATATTACATCATCTTCATGTTGCACTGTACGCTCACCACCCAGAGTCAGTTCTCCTTCCATCACCATATATTTGAGCCCTGCTTCCTCCTCTACCATCCCCACCCCTTACCCTCTGGTAACCAACAAACTATGGTCTGTGTCTAAGAGTTTTAGTTTCTTTGTATGTTTGTCTTGTTCCTTCGTTGCTTTCAGTTTTATATCCCACGTATGAATGAAGTCATACAGTTCTTGACTTCTATCAGACTTACTTCACTTAGCATGATAATCTCAAGATCCAGAAAGGAGGAATTGTTTTGTTTGTTTGTTCTTTATGCTCCATAGGGACTGAAGAAGTCAGCCAACCCCACAGTCTGAATTCTTCACTGTCGCCATTAAGAGGTATCGCCATAGCCACTAGGGCTAACAACATTTTGGCTTCCAGACGCACTTGTTTCCCCAGGCAACTACATGTGATCATTTAAATGACTGTTCTGCGACTGCAGAGGTCAGCCCAGTGGGTTTTATAGAGGCTATCTGACTGGCAGAATCACAGCCAGAAACAGAGCTTCAGGCATTCATTTCTAGTTCTGCAGATCTCATTCTTTCGTGGACTTGCCACCATGTTCATACCTACTTTACATCATTTCTGCACTTCCTCCTGCCATGAAGCTTGTCTTTCCCCAGCCCTCACTTCTCTGCCACTGAGTTTATGCTGAACTTTCAAGACAAATGCCACCCCTGGGAAGAGCAGATCCAGCCTGCCGGTTGCTGGAGCTCTAATAAAAAACACTGTGACTCTTCCTCAGTAAGTGGCTTTAGGTGATCCTACTTATTAGTTTACAGATAGATCTCTCTTCTCTGCCAAAATGTGAGTTCCTCACTGGCAAGATGGTGTCTGTCATACCCACACCCTCCTCGCGTCCTATTTGTAGTCTTGTTCTGGCACAAAGAGCTAAACCTTAGGGGTCTCCAAACTTTTCAGCCCGCGGGCTGCATTAACTATCAAACAGCAGTTTGGGGGTCGACTACACACTCGAGGTCCAAATAAAAAAGAATCAAAACATAGATGTTGTTTTTAATTATTTATTTAATATTATTTTATTCAGATAAAAAGGTGTCCATGGGCCAGATGAGAGGGCCTCACGAGCCGTATCCGGCCCGCGGGCCGTAGTTTGGAGACCCCTGGTCAGAACACTTTTATTATGAGCAAGTTATATGTAATTAAATTAGTTTCAAAATATTTGGTAAAAATCAGGGAACAGGGTGATAATGAAGCTGTATAAAGAACAGATGCTGAAAATAGGGTTCTTAGAAACAGACATTTTAGTTTGATTTTTATTTTGTATCTTTCATAACATGTAGCAGTGTGTTAAGCACATAGTAGGTATCAGTACATCCTTGTTTAATTAATGTATATAAGTACAATCAAGAACTGTACATAGCATCACACTTCAGGCCTTATTTATTACAAAATAGAGAGTAATGTGGGAAAATTTTTCTTGTATAATTATCAGTTAAAAAGAAAGTGTCTTTATTTTAATTGATGAGTCAATTATATTCTTATTGTTTTATATAAATTTTCTTATAGTTAATCTAACTTTACTGAAAGCAAGTCCCTATTGTCTGCCTTCTCTTATTTGGTTTCTCATTCATGGATTTCAACATCTATTTTATTTAGTGTTTACTATTTTCCAGGTACTGTATTTGTTCTTTACCTTTGGGAAGTTTATAGTCTAGTGACAAATACCCTTGAGGAAAGATGAATATTCAGGTTATTTTAATCAGACCCCTTTACTTACTGGAACAAAGACTCGGCTCATACTTCTTTAAGTGTTAGAGAGATTATTATAAGAATTTAAGCACAACACAACCCAGGGAAAAGCTGAGTCCCCTGGTTTCAGGAAGAGCAAAAATTGAAGGGTGGTACTAGATTCAGGTCACCCTGGGGAATTTCTGTCATTTCAGAGCCGGAGTTGACAAGTTCTTATGTGTTCTCTTCACTTCTTTGTCCATTATCATCTGCTTACATGTGTGTGTGTGTGTTTTACTCACTTAAAAACAAAACAAAACTTTTTCTTGTGAATGACCAGTTATGATTTTTTCCCACATAATGGGCTTTCAAAATTTGCCCCTGCTTCTAACCTTCTCTCTGCATTCCTTAGCTAAAAATACTTAGAAACATGATAGACTTGGTCCAGCCCATGTTTTTCAAAGCCAGCGTGGATGCCCTTTGTCACACTGTGCCTACCCTTACTTCAAGCAATTGTGACAACAGGGTAAGTCCACCGGGTAAAAACAGGTAAAGAGTTGTCTATTCACCAAAGGCTATAGAAGGAGGCATAGCACAGGCATTGTGTTGATATGTCTACTTCAAACTTAGCCTTTGTAAGTGCTAGGATGTGATGGTGCACAGAATTCTCTAGGTCATAGAATTGAACCACTTGGCCATGTCCAGTGGTTAGAGCATAACTCTTGGGAAAGATGGCATCTAAGCAGTGTCTATAGGTTTAGTCAAAGTTAGCTAAGGGGAAAAGAAGTCGGAAACTATATTAAGGCTGATAAACTAGCATGAGTAAGAAATTGGAGTGAAAGAAACATGTCTCAGGAACTGAACCACATATGGTTTCATCTTCTTGGAACTTCAGTAGTTAAGTCCAGAGTGGGTAGGAGGTAAGAATAGATAGCAGGCAGAATCCGGGTTAGAATGTCTTCTGCTAGGGGGATGTTTGTGGAACTAGTGAATATTGATGACTCCAAACAAAGCTACTCCTCCCTCAAACTAGGGTTAAGAGTATAGGCTCCAGATGAGAACTGTTTATGCGTGAATCTCGGCTCTGCCACGGACCAGCTCGAGGCATCTCGGGTGTGTTATGTAACCTTTTGTGCCTTAGTTTCCATCCCTGTGAAATGAGTGCAATAACACCTACAGGATTGGCAGGATTCGATGACACAGTCCATGTGAAGCTCTTAGCACAGTGCCCAGCACTTAATAAATACGACCTGTTATCATTTTGCAATTGTTTATTGCACACTCTCCACTTTCCCTCTTTTTTTCTCCACTATCTCTGTACTTTGCTTTTCAATATTATTTCAATTCAAACGTTTTTGGGGCCCCAGAAGTATGTAAGGCTAAATGCAGTTGCTACCTTGCGGTGCTTGCTGGCTTTTGGAGAGGTAGACAAATTCGCCTTCTGCCGAAGCGACATGTGGCACGTAAATAATACAAGTTCTCACCAGTTTCCATGGAACCCAGGAGGGAGAGTGCTGGTCAGGGACTGATTTACAGAAGGGGCGAGTCTGTGATCACTCTTAAAGAGGAGAGACAGGAAGAAGAGACTTCTGGGCAGGGAAGACAGCATGTGTAAAGGCCCGGAGGTGTCCAGCACACAGGTGGCCTAGGGAGCAGCAATGGTTCAGCAAACTGGACCTGAGCACACCGCCTTGTCCCTTGAACGCCTTGGTGCAGTGCGCATTGCTGGGCCCTCTCATTAAGTCTGGGGCAGGGCCTGATTCGCATTTTTAACGAGTTTCGGGTGGCACTCCTATTGCTGGTCTGGAGCCCTTCTCTGAGAGCGTTGGTAGGCCAGAGCCTAGGGGGTGGGAGTAGGGAGCGGGTAGTTGGGGGAAATAGAGCTGGGCTTCCCAAGCTAGATCAGGAGTCTAGGGAAAGCTGGGATGGCTCAGTGGGTTGAGCGCTTGCTTTGAAGCCCCAAGGACCCAGGATCGAATCCCGGCTCTGGTCCATGCAGACGCATATGCTGAACTGGAGTGTGCTTTCTATGCAGGAGTACCCCAGCACAGTTCCTGCCCTGTGTGGCCCCCGCCCACCTGTGAGGAATGAAACCATGTTGAAAAATCATGACATACAACTATGGAGACTGCTCTGGGCCCTCCCCCTTCTCTCTGTCTATCTCTGTTTCTGTCTCTCTCTGTCTGTCAAAATCAATAAAAATAAATAAATCTTTAGATCAGGAGTCTAAATTTTGTAAACAGCAACTGTGGCAACAAAAACCATAGAAGTGTCTTAAGGTGAAGAATATACAATCAGATCAAGGTAGCACGAGTGGATTTTAAGGGTGAACGACTTCAGAAGAGAAGACAGGCAAAGAGTTGAATCAGGAGTTGTGGGTAGTCTGCCTCTTTCTCCTGATCGCAGAGCAAGACAGGCGCCGTTTATGTCTAGGGTTAAAGCTTCTGCTTCTCCATCCCATCCCTCCGTCTCTTCTGGGTTTATCTCTTCCAAACATAGTCACTTTTCCCCCCATGCCCCTCCTGCTGGGCATAGTTGAAGCCAAACCTTCAAACACATATGAGTTCCCGGAATCACACTACCCGGCTACTCTCTGGCTGCTATTTTTAGATCATTTTTTTCCGACAAAACTTAATGAATGGTCATTGCCTGTACCATTTCTTCACACTCAGTCCTTAACCACTCTGTCTCATTCTGCTCCCGCATAAGCAATGAGACGGCAACTGATTTGCCTTAGTTGCATCACCCCTACTGTCACCAAAATGTCTTAAGAGAATCAATCCCACATGAAGAGCTCCACTAAAAATAGTTAATAAATGTTGAAAATGTCACAAAAGAATTGAATGTTTAAGCTTCTAAGCCTTTATTAACCTTTCTACTTAAAAATATAATAGCTTACAGGAAATCCATATGTGATGGAAATACATTATTGTTCCTAACTTAACCAACATAACCCAAAATGTCTAAACTGATGCAACTGAAATAAAATTGAGGCTTATGTGTAGTCCATCAAGATGTGTGTCTGATATCATCCTTGCATGTCTCTCTGCTCCGTTGAGGCCAGGTTTATCCATCTTTGTAATAACTACAGTAATGAGGTGCTCATGAGTTGCCCATCATTTGTTTCTAAATTTAAATATTTTTTAAAGGCTTGAGATAAAAATGGCACTTGTTAAACATGGGGAATGTAAGCAAAGCATACTCTTAAAGGCTGTTCATTTCAATGTTTGAACAAACATGGACTATCCATTGAATCCATCTCAAGCTTTTGAATGTATAACAGGGATTGGCTTGTTTCCTGAATAGAAACTTTTCCAAGTGTTGCTTCTAGCTAGAAGTTTCACACTTTTGTTATGAACTGTTCCCTTTCTCCTGGACTGTTTGTGTTTCTGCTGTAAATTCTTGATGCCATATAGTCTTTTCACAGATATTTTCCACCAGTGAGGGGGCTGGAATTTCTCCAAAATAAATCTCTGACTCAAGAGGATGCCTTTTATGGCGATGAGTCCGAGGAGCTAGGAAGTCACACAACCAGACAGAAAAGCCCATTTGTTATCAATCAGTTTGCCACTTTTAAATGTTTTTCTTTCACTTTCTTTGTGCTGTGATTTTGCAAAAATCCACAATATCCTTAACTATTCATCTTATTTCCTGGAAGCAAACAGAATGATTTTATTTTTCTAATCAGTGAGAACATCAGCAATTATTTTTTTCATTATTATCAGAATCTTCTAGAGATAAGGGCCTCTCTCTTATTTATTTATTTGTTTGTTTGTTTATTTATTTATTTATTTATTTATTTATTTTTATTGTTTTTGACAGAGACAGACAGAGACAGAGAGAAGGGGGAATGGCTCAGAGCAGTCTCCATAGTTGTACATCATTAGTTTTCGACATAGTTTTGTTCCACACAGGTGGGCGGGAACTGCGCAGTGTGGGAACCAGGTTGGGGGCTTCCCGCATGGGAGACACTCCCTCTTGAGCCAGGGGTGAAACTGGCAGGTGTGTGTGGGGGGGGTGAGGTGGGGGTGGTGGGCGAGAACTGAACTGGGGACTCCCTTATAGGAAGCACACCCCAGTTCTGCATATGGGTCCACAGTGACATGGGCAGGGGTGGGGCTGAGATTTGATCCTCAGTCCCTGGGGCTACAAAGTGAGCGCTCAACCCCGCTGTACCATCCCTGCTTCCCTGGCTTCTCTCTTTTTAAAGCAAGAAACAGCCTCTTTTAAACACAGTTCGAGTCCATTTACTTTATTTGATTAGGGGGACACAGAGCAGAAAGCCTGTGATCTTACCTCCCATGACCTCTTTCCCCTTGAGAGCACACATTGCGGAAGAGTCAGCCCCAAACGTGCAGGTAGAGCTGAGGCCATGCATCTTTCTGAACGGGAAGCCCTGAGAAGCCCAGAGAGATGGAGCTGGGCGAGGGGCAGGGAGAGGCCCGTGGGAGGCACTCTCTGTCTCCCTCCAACTTCAGAAATCATTCCAAATCAAAAGAGAAAATTAGCCACATTATTTTACACTTGAGGTACTCCAGTGAAATCCAAGTGTTCGTCTTAGTTGCTCTTTCAAGTGCAAAATATTTTAGAGGTCATTAAAAAACTTCCAGAACATTTCTCCTTCACACCGATTCCTGCCAACTCAATTTGAAATTGGCTTTCTCGACTCCCTTTCTCATCTGAAAGGAACCCAGCCGATTTCTGCCTGCCGACCATAAAACCTACGCTATGCCCACACTAGATCCGCCTCTTCCAGTCTGGGTCAGGGGGCTGGTTCAGAGTGACAGTGGTGTCCATTGGGCCACCAAGGATTCTGCCAAATGGCATTCAGAGCTGCCCTGGGTCTGGTTTCCCTGAAGGCTTGTAGTTCTCCAGAAATGGATAGGTACGGAATTGGGGAGAAGTTATAGTAAGCGAATGTCTAACATCTTTGGAATCTCTTTAGGTGTGGTGACATCATGGAAATATTCTCTGGCTTTTTAAATGTTACCCCAAAGTTTAGCCCATTCCCAGTGCCTGGCACCAGGTAGATAGTTGATGAGAGCATAAACAAACTGCTAGAATGAACTAAATAAAATACTCTGTAAACACTAGGGATATTCTTGATATTTTCTTTCAAATGTTTTGACTTGAAAAAAAATGTCTTAGCCATTTACCACAATCTTGTTCCCAGATTTGGTCTTCCTAAATTGATGATATACCGTAGTACTTACTGGCCCAAAGACCCCTTCGTACCCTCAGCAAAGCTAACTGCTATGATGGCGTCTCATCTCATGGTGCCCTTTAAATTTGAGCACACCAGTGGGAATGTCGGGCACAGGTAAGCCCCTGAAATACGTCAAGCACAGTCCTATTCTGAAGACTCTCCACATGCTGCACGTGACCACGAATAAAACAGTCTATGAACTACGGAGGTGAATGTGAACGTGTACCCTGTGCTTGCTGACATTCCTCTTGGTCACCAGGTGGAGATGATCAGATGACAAAGGGAGTGCTCTCTCTCCTTGTCTGCAGTTGGCGTTTCTGGAGTTTGTTCACTAGATATGCCATTAAGGAAGATTGAAAGTACACTGGATGATCGTAACCAAGACCACAGATGTCAGCCCTAGCCAAGAGCAGGCTACGTATACTACTAGAACAGTGTACATGATGGCTTCCCAGATGGGTCCCAGGACGACAGCCCCCAGCACCTTACCTGAGTCACCACCCCGGGGGGCATGGTACCTGGTGGCCTCTCTCCTGAATCAATAGCATACTGATTTGATCAGTGACTATGTCCTACACAGTCTCATGAGGTCTGCCCAGGAGCCCTAGTGGCCAGTAGGTCTTGCTGTGGAGCAGATGCAGGGAGATAGTCTGCGAGTCCCAGCCTCTCCCCACCCGCCCGTTAGCTGCAGGCGAAGAACCCTCTTTCCTCCTCACCAGGAACAGATATACCGGTAGGCATGGCCAGGTCCCCTCAGGTGCACACTTCAAGCAAAATGAAGAAGCAAGCATGAAACCCAGAACAAGGAAATAAGCCCAAACAAGGCGATAAGCCCAGCACAGGTTATGAGAACTTCTTATCTGCATGTAAGGGAATGTTTCAGGCCCAAGGCACACTCTTTGACAAATACAATAATGAATATAAAGAAGAAAAAAAAGAGGCTGGGGTAACAGGAGTGCAGCCAAGAGGGTGAACCAGTTCTCAGCAGCATTATGCACAGAGCCAAATAAGCAAAGGCAGCCTCGGAGGCAGTGAGGACCAGGAGAAAAAGGGAATTCACTGGCATCTTTGCAAAAGCAAAAGACTACACTTCATAGTAATCAGGCCACCAGATTCAAAAAGTGGACTTCAGAAATCTATTTGGAATATACTAGATATTACTCTGATCTAAATCTATGATTGTTCACTGGACATCTTTTAGTGAGATAATATGTATTTAAGTACTTTGTAAATAGCAGCATAACAATAAAAAATAATTATTTATGGGAAGCTGGGATGGCTCAGTGGGTTAAACGCTTGCTTTGCAGCCCCAGGGTCTGAGAATTGAATCTGGGTCCTGGCCCGTGCGGACCCATATGATGAACTGGAGTATGTCCCCCAGGTCAGTTCTCGCTGCCTGTTTTGGCCCCTGACTTGAGGGGGCATGCTTCCCCTGCGGTAGTCCCCAGCCCAGTTTCTGCCCTGTGTGGTCCCCACCCACCTGTCTGGAATGAAACCATGTGGAAAACTGATGACGTACAACTATGGAGACTATTCTGTGCCCTCCCCCTTCTCTCTGTCTCTGTCTCTCTCTGCCTCTCTCTCTCTGTCAAAAGCAATAAAATAAATCTTTAAGAAAATATTTTTTATGAGGTTACTATTAATGATATAATAATAACAAATAATGTTATTAATAATTAAAAGTGTCAATTTTTTTTACCCATATCAAAGAGACTTATTGTCACTTGGCTATTATTCACTTGAAATTAGGTCCTATTTCCTATCTTAAATTCTGCGAATAATCACCATGTAGTAAGATACAAGGATGACCAACTGAACTTTATCAAATAAATCTGGGCTAAATGAGGCTAATCATTGTGTATTGCTTTCCCCGTTCCTGTGCTTTCCAAAATGAGTCACCCTGCCTTCAGAATTCTTAGAATCCTCATTTTAATAGTTTCCCTTTACATCCTACGTTGCTTTTTTGTCACATGACATTTAGTGGGGCTTCCGTTTTGATTAGTATACTGTGAGCATTCTTCTCCAATTTTACTTGATCTGTGATGTCTTGGGTTTTGTCTCTCCACTTAAAACGACAGCAGTGTAGAGTTCTGTTTCATCAAAAGACATCATTAGTCTATTTCCTTTAGTTCAAATGCACCAGAAGCCTATTAATTAAAATTCAGGTCATCCCACAAATATAAGATAGGTCTTATTCTGCAAGTGAATTCTAATTTTACAATCTTCCATTGATGAAGAAAGCAACCTCTATGAGGATCAAGGAGGAATTTAAGACCATACAATTAGACAGAGTCAATTTTCAAGTATAAAAAAATAAGAATATTAGAAGGGATTTTGAAACAAAACAGTATAACACTGTAAAATACTTTTTTATTGCCTTGTCAAGGAAAACCATAAATTATAAACAAACTGTTTTCTGAAAGTTTGACATTATATCAGGTAAAAGACCAATTATTTCTGAAAAGTGTGTCTTCATTGAAAATAAGAGGTTGTGCTCTGAAAGCTTTAAAAACACGCCCCACTGGGCACAAAGTGTGTCAGAGAAACATGTGCTGGCATGCTTCTGAGGAGGTTCCATGTCCTTTTGTGCTTTGAAATTTATTCCGATTGTTTTAGGATTCAAGAAATGGAAGCTGTGGAGAGCGGAGAGAATGGCAGACAGTGGCACCAGCCAGGGCCGCAGTGGCCCCGGCAGCAGCAGAGGCCCCGCCGTCAGGAGCCCCCCGAAGAGGCCCAGCCAAGCCGCCCCACAGCCGCAGGAAACGCGTGCTCTGCCAGGGGCAGCAGAGTAGGAGGAGCTCAGACCGTGCGCAATGGACTGTCACAAAAACAACAAGGTAAGGAGGCCCAGACACCCTGTAGTTTTCGAATTTTATTTTTTCAGCAGGGAAAGCATTCTATATCTAATATTTCCCAACACCATAAAGAAATAATATGGAATATTAGAATTGAAATTTTCCGCTTGAATTCCTTTCTTCTTCACTATAGAGGCCAGTGTGCATCGGCAGCATGAGAATTATGGGCTCATACTAACAGCCCATGACTATGGCACTGAACACTTTTATTATGAAACAGGTGCATGCTACTCCTTCCTTTAATATTTGCATTACCCTTAGGATTGTGATTACATGTTAGCATTATTACAGTTGTCTCTTTGTGACAAATACATAATTATATGTCTTCTCTTTGTCCCTTTTCAATAATGAAGATCCAATTCTTTTTATTTTTATTTATTTTTTTAAGACTTATTTTATTGTTTTTGACAGAGAGACAGACAGAGACAGAGAGAAGGGGGAGAGCCCAGAGCAGTCTCTGTAGTTGTCATCAGCTTTTGACATGGTTTTGTTCCACACAGGTGGTCAGGGGCCACCCAGGGCAGGAACTGGACCGGGGGTTTCCCGCATGGGAGGCACACCTCCACAAGCTGGGGGCCGAACTGGAGGCTGAACTGGGGGCCACCCACATGGGAAGCTCACCCTGGTAAGAACTGAACTGGGGGCCACACCCCAGTCCAGCATACGGGTCTGCTTGGCCATGGCAGGGATTCGATCCTCGGACACTGGGGCTGCAAACCGTGCGCTTAACCTGCTGAGCCATCCCGGCTTCCCCCAACATTCTTTTTAGATGACTGAAAAATTTTATGGTATAAGTGAAAAATGGGATGCTAAAAAAATATTGGAATTCCAAATGCCTGATAGCTACTGGACAAAGGTTAACTGACCAATCCTCAGTTTTGATGTTGGCACGTGGTTCTTATAATTCAGGTATGGAGGGAAATGTAGTACTCTTATTCAGCCTTGAGTTGCCAATACCCCAAATGCCTACTTTTATACAAGACAATGTTAAATTTCCTGAGAGACATCAGTTTAGCTACTTTAACAGGACTCTTCACCAGTTTATGACTGTGTTTGTACAACACGAATCATGCTGACAGGACGTGTCCAACATAACTCAGTGAGGAAGGTGCACCTCCAGTTTACAGGAAACAAACACACAGGTATATCCTGTGGGGGAGATGTGGGCCGTGGACGGCTGTGGGTCTTGCTATCTTCCTCTAGAAATCCCGCTGGAGACTTAGGTTCCATGTCCCCTGAGACCTGCCTCTACTCAGGCAGGAGCAGAGCGGGCAGGTCAGTATCACTGGCCCGGGCCTGTCCCAGGCCTGGTGGATGCCCCCGCCTGACTTCCCCAGGTACCCTGACTTGACAGCTTCAGAGGAACACACCATGTGAACTGAATCCAGAAATGGCTGATGCATAACCAGACCGCCAAGTTCTTTCTCTCCTTGGACCTTTCATTGACCAGTGAGGACAAGTGATATTGCTAGTGCCAAATAACAGTTAAGACATAAACCCGGGGCTAGAATTCAGGTCCCTTGAGTCTGTCCAAAATCAAAAGTGCTGAAAGGGCAGCACTGATCCAATAGAATAATAGTGATGATCAGGATCAATATGCTCAGAACCAGGACTGTTATCAGTAGTACATGTTTCGTGCTCTATAAAATTAAGTCTGATTAGTTCATCTGGCTCAGCTTCACATATTTGCATAGTCAGATGGAGAGAAGGCTGACAGTGACAATTTGATAGATTCAGTTTAAATGTCTGGTAATTTTTTTTTTTTTTTTGCAATAGGCACAAAGATCGTCCATATATGAGCTATTGCGGTGATTCCTCTGGAGTTTATATCAAGTTGCCCCATGTTAGCTTGCATGGTTTTGGAAAACAGGGTAGTTTTAGTTTTCTCAAACTACCTCAAACTCAGGATTCAGTTCAGTTTACAAGGAGAAACAAAGCCTGAAAAAACAATGAACAGCACTAGACTCTAATATCCACAAAGGTGTATTACTAAAACACAAGCTTTCTCTCTAATGACCCTGATTTTTAACAAAAATAGCCAAATTAAGATTAATTTGGGGAAGCCGGGATGGCTCAGCAGGTTAAGTGCTCATTTTGAAGCCCCGGGGACCGAGGATTGAATCCCGGCCCCGGCCCATGCGGACCCACATGCTGAACTGGGGTGCGCCCCCAGTTCAGTTCTTGCCGGGGCCTATGTGGGAGGCTCCTGGCCCAGTTCCTGCCCTGTGTAGCCCCACGCCCACCTGTGGAATGAAACTATATGGAAAACTAATGCTGTCAACTATGGAGACTGCTCTGGGCCCTCCCCCCTTCTCTCTGTCTCTCACTGTCTCTGTCTCTGTCAAAATCAATAAAATAAATCTTAAAAAAAAAAGATTAATTTGTTTGCAAAGTAAGTCTAGTTTCAATAAACTTGGCCTGTTAGTTATAGCACCAAGAATACTAATTATCCATCTAGGCTCTTTTAAATCTGCTTTGCTGAGTTTTTTTCATAAAAACAAAACAAAACAAAAAACTTCAGATTGAAACCAGAAAAGTTAAGCCAGTAAATTGTCTGCTGTACCTTTAGATTTGGGTGAGTCCCTATCTTCTGAGGTTCCCAAAATACCTTGAAGTTATTGCACCTGCTAGGAAGAGACCTTCTTTCCTTACCTGGTAAGGCTGTTGGGAATCCTGGCAGCAAGGTACCGGGCTGGTATTTCCAAGGATTTTATTGGCTTCCATAAATCAATCTTAGTCTCTCAAAGCTGTCTGGTTACATCTGTTACATCTGAGTCTGTGCTTATCTGTCTCAAATATGACATTCCAGTCAAATCTTGGTAACATAACCAATTTTTCCATTTGTATCTTATTGTTAGCAGACCAGATTCTTTTTGAACTTATGCAAATAACAACACTGCCATGAAAATGAGAAGACTCACTGAGAGTTTCTGACTTCTAGCCGGATCAACTAGAGGGCAAACGATAAATGTTTCAATTCTGCTTACAAAGATTTAATTTAACAAATTCCTAGAGGTCATAAGTACCTTAGGAGAAAAAAATATCCTTATATTTTGAAAAAAATAAAAACAAGTAAATAAAGAACCAACATTTTTAAAAAATGTTAAAAATTACAATTATCCTTCTCAATTCATTCAGTCCCACGTTATAAATTCTTGTTGACCTTGATCTTTTTGCTAGCAGTTTTATGAATCCAGTTTTTCCTTAAGAGTTCAACAAATTCTCACCCAGTTCAATGGTATGACCTGAAAGTTTATCAGAAACATGTACGTTAGAATGTTATTGCCCTGTCCATGAATTTCTCTGAGGATGAAACATATTTGTAAAAGTATCAGAGTAAGACAATGACTCTCTGTAAATGAGACTTAATAGGACACAATTAAAGATCTTATTACAGTGCAATTGACAAATTTTCTTTTCTCTGTAACATAACAGCATTTTATAATAACATTATGTGAGAACTCTAGGAGACCATAGCAGGGTATTATTTCTTGGAAAAGTTTTCTGATTACCATGACGGCAGTTTCAGAGCAGGTAGGGAAAGCTTTGACACAACCTGAATATGTATCTATGAAAACTAGGAGATATTTGTATCCTCTTGCTGGGGGCTTAACCTCAGTGAAGTCTAATTCCCAGTGTTTCCCTGGGAAGTTCCCTCAGGCTCGGATCCCTAGGGGGGCCTGATGGCGTGTCCCAGCATTTTCCTGGGTGCAGATAGCATACCTGGAGGTGACATCAGAAATCAGATTATTAAGATGGGGGATGTAATACTTAGGCCGTAGGAGTTCAGCTAGTTTGAATTTTCCTAAATGTGTAGCCTAGTGTATCTGAGTGATCAAGGTTTGACCCAAAACCTCAGGGACCAAAACACGTCCATCGGGCAGGATCTGGCAGCCAGGAGCTTCTTCTTTAGCCTGTAATTGTAGAGCAAGGTTAATTTCTTCCATGGTGTAGGAGGGCAAAGGTGGCAGAGTGGGGGCTGGTAGGTATATTAGGACTGGTGATGGCCCCACTGGTTTTAGGGCCACCTGGTGGGCAGCCTCATTGGCAGCCCAGTTTCCTTGGGACTCTGGAGAGTCCTCTTTTTGGTGGCCTTTACAGTGTACCAGGGCCAAAACCTGTAGCCAAATGGCCTCTAAGAGGGCTAGGATCTCTTGTTTGTTTTTAATGTCCTTTCCAGCTGAGATGAGAAGTCCCCTTTCCTTATAGATGGCCTCATGGACTTGGGCAGTCACAAATTCGTACCAGCTGTCAGCGTAGATGGTGACAGCTTTTCCCTCTGCCCATTTTAGAGCTTGTATGAGGGCAATGAGTTCTGCCTTTTGGGAGATGTCTCGTGGGGGAGGGCCTGTGACCAAATGTTGTATTCCAGAGTGACCACTGTGGCTCCTGCATACCAGACCCCATCAATGACTATACAAGGAACCAGCCTGGCTGAACAAAGTCCCCAAGTTTGAGCAGTGGGAATTAAAGACAGACCAAATGGCCAGCCAACTGTCCTCAATAGGAGCAGCCCTGAATCGCTTTACTGCTTGCTTTATATAGCAAAAGTTTACGTCATTACAAGGAACAGGGAAAAACTAAGATATTTTAAAGTACAAGACAGGTTACTTGTTAACTAAGAAATATAGCGTAAGCAGATGATTGTTAGAAACAAGCAGACCCCTTCCCATACACTCCTTTACCCCTACATTCTGGGTCATTAGTCAATTGGTGCCAGCTGTCTGGCCTTCATGCGAAGCTGCATGTATATCTTTTGCCTGTAGCTATTACAGGCGAGGGGTGAAGGGGAGGCCAAGGCCCTGCCATCAAGGCCCTCTAAAACCTCTTCATTCAGGCACACAACCGGCTCCCAACAGCTCCCCCTTTTTTATTTTTTTAATTTGAGCAAGTGAAGTCTTGCTTGCAGCTCTGCAATGCTTCACATTCTGGCTCAGACGCAGACTGGAAATAAACATAGAAAAATCATTACTACAATAGAAATCATAATCCCAAAATATAGAACGGATTGCAATCCCTTCCCTGAAGCAAGGAAGGAGAAATGATCCAACAATTTTTTTTGCCAATTGGGGTGACATCCAAGGGAGGAGCAGTTTCAATAGCATTAATATCAGCATGCAATCGAGCTATATCTACAGAAAAATTCTGATTATTTCACATACCTACGAGATGATTCCTAATTTTTTCCCATCTCCATTCAGTTTGATTATACATTTTTTGAGTAACACATTTCCATTGAAATTGTGCATGACATTGTAAAGAAAGATGCACTTTTATACTTTGTATTTGATCACCAATTAATAAAACATAAGGAGTACCTACACAGGAATAAGCATTATTGCGTAGTTTAACATTAACATTTGAATCAGTTACAGTAATACAGTCCAGATTTGCAACAAATTTCCATACAGTCCTCTGTAATCTTCCTTGAGTTGTTTCTAGAATGGTCTCCAAAAATCCTCCAGGGGTTTCTGCAAGTTCTCGTGGGTTGGCTCATGACCAGTCATATAATATTTCATCAGTTCCTTTTATTGGATGGTGCACAGCTATATCATATCTGCATTGCTTCCATCCTGGATAGTGTAGGATAAATACTTAGTCTCTTTGTCTTGTTGGTCAGGTCAACTGGGTCCATGTCTCACAAGCCGCTCAGGAATCCACCTAGGATTTTGTTGATCTCTAGGAAAAAACACAAACATAACCTTGGCCCCAAATTTGTATTGGATCAGAGCCTTTGCAAGTTATTTTTGCATATTTGCCTTTCAGAGATCTCCAATGTCTCTCTGCTGCTAAATATCCTGTATCCAAATTTAAAAAATTTAAAGTGAATAAAGCAAGGTTAAGAATGCTATTAGGAGTAACTGGCACGGGACCGTACTCCCCCTTTTTTACTTTAACAATTTGAGCTTTGAGAGTGCGGTGTGCATGCTCAATACTTTTCTTGTCCCTGTGGATTATAAGGGATGCCTGTAGAATGAGAAATTTGATACGTTAAACAAAATTGTGCAAAAGTTTTACTGGTATAGGCAGGATGCTCCTTATTCCAGAGGTCGGGGCTTTTGCACACAAAGCAGGCTCCTTCATGTAGTGTTTCTCTTCTGGGGTTGCTGGGGTGGCCCTGAGGTGACAGGTTTTGGCCCATCTATTACTGTGACCAAAAGTATGCACCCCCTCCCCTTTTTTTATCTTGTCTTTGGTCTTATTTTTTTGTCCTTTTTTAGTTAGCTCTGTTTTTAGTTACTAAAGACATTGAAATAAATTTCCTGGGCTTCTTTAAGAGTTGAAATTACTCATTAGAAATATAACTAACAATGGGTTAGAATAATTATAATAGCCTTCCAGGTGAGGAAAAACATCAAGCCTAATATAAAACATAGAAAATTATTTTGATAAGCTATAGATTTTGTTTTCTCTCAGGCATAAAATCTTTCCATTCCAGTAGTGGACCAGCAGTCCAAAAACCCTTGCCTAACCCAGCATTTCAATCCTGTCCATCCCAACCATACATAAAAATTTCCTTCACAAACCTTCCACAACTTTCCAGTTGCTCTCTGAGCTTGTCTCCCCTTACTCATTCAGAAACAATCATCCTGACAAACATTTTCTTTTACTTCCCTCAAAATGCATTTCCATGCCTTATTCCTTCTCAAAATGTACATATTTAATTACATGCAAAATGTCCATATCAATCAGCATCCATAACCCTCTACACCTTAGTTTTTACTGACAACGGAAAAGCAAAAGTTAGCATTTCTATTGGTAAATTTATAAACATGTTCTGCAACCTCTAGAAGCTTAAATTTTGTGGGTAATATCTCATATATAACATTTCAGACAATGTTTATAAACAATTTTTATTTTTTAAACACTGGTGAAAACAGAAAGGACTTCAAAACTCAAACTAGCCTTAGTAAACATCTTCCTAGATCACATGATCCTGAAAAGAGTCTGGGTTTTTATTTATTTAAGTCATTAACTTCTTAAAGTCAATTAAACATTATAATCTGGCAACACAATCTGGAGACAGAGACATCATTTATATAGAAAGCTTATATAGACATCAGATCATATGTATAAACAGAAGTGGCAACAATTGCGAGGACGAGATTTTCCTGCAGTTAATTCCTAACTTGGGAGGCGTCATACTCGGTTAGTCACATAGAATAGGTTGCGGCTGAGCCAGGTGACGTTTCTTTATCCGTTTGTACTTGAGGGGCTATGAACAATGGGTCCTGGTGTCATCCCCTCCTGTGGCTCAGTTTCCTGACCACCAGGTTTCTGTGCTATGTTCCCAGACATGGGTGTCGTGACTACCAACACTGCAACTTGCTGGTTCCTGGGACCCCTCATTATGAAAATAAAACTAATATAGACAGAGATGAGAGACAAAATACAAAGGACTTTGGGAGTTAGTTGCAACTGATAAGGGCCTGGTGGGGTCATTAACTGAGAGGGAAGAGAAAGAAAGAGTGGGAACCTCAAGCTGGTACCCTGACCGGCTGTCAGCTCAGGCAGGCAGAACAAGAGACCTTCTGGACCCACTGTGGAGTGGCCACAGCCAGAGTCCCTCAATTGTCTCAGGGTCTTCTGTCGTGTGCATGCACCAGTCTGAAGAATTTCCAGAAAGGGAAAATGATCAGGAAAAGGCCAACATTCCCAGAGCACACAGCTTGGGGGCTTGACCAAATCTGTCCCATTAAGCCTGTCCTCCAAGTCTTGAGGGCAGCAGCCGCACTAATTGCAGTTATGTGGCTGACAGAGGCCCGCTGTTGTTGATAATGGAAGAGAAAGAATGTATTTTAAGGGGAGAGAGGTGCATAAGAGTCCCCTGAAAAAGGAGGTCAGAGATTCAGGTCAGAAGGGAACAAAACAAGAGATATCTCCAAGCAATTGAACAAAAAGACATAAATGGCAAGACAGACAAATCACATCTGTAAATTAATTTATATGGCTTTAGACACAGAGAACAGAGACCACAGAAATACCCTACTAGCATTCTCAGTGACATCTCAGCATGAGAATCTGCCTGGGGGAGTCTGACCACATCTGGTCTTCGCCCCATGGCCCTGATGGACCGGTCCCCAGGAACAGACAGAAGTAAAGAAAATCTCTTTACTTACCTCCAGAGGTGAAACAGGTAGACTCCATGTAGATTTGGGGTTGAGTGTCTCCTGGTCAGTTGCCAAACCCTTTCCGAGGGAGTCTGGGGACCTGGAACATCATCAGGTGGCGCCTCCCCTAGAGTCCCTGGATGGGGGCAGCAGCCCGGGAGAGGCTCCTGGTTGCCCTGTGGGCATCTCGCTGGGGGGCCTCCAAATGTTGTAACCCACGAGAAGAAATAAACCTCAAAGAGTGCCAAGTATGAGGGCCGAATTAGGAGTCTTTATTCAGAAGCCTGCGACCACGGAGGACTAGTGTCTCTCAAAGACCCGTAGCACCAAATGCAGATAGTGGGGGGTTTATAAAGGCAAAAACCACATTCTGTTTGGCCTAATTCCTAACAACAAAGCATTGTACAGAAGCCAGAGCAGTCAATGGGATTAGCTAGTTTCTGATCTTAATTCTAAATAAGGTAAATAGCTGGTGTAGTTGCAATTGCTGTCAAATGAACACCTGGGAACAGTGTGGCCATAAGGTGCAGTAGAACATTTTGGTACTTGCATAGGGAAGTAACAAAGGCAGTGAAAAATTACAGAGTTATATACAATTAGAGGAAGTTCATAGTTCATGTTGTAATATCTTCCAGCGTGGTTGTACCAATTTACATTCCCACCAGCAGTGTATGAGAGTTTCGTATTCTCCATAGCCTCTCCAGCACTTGTTATTCCTTGTCTTGTGATGACAGCCATTCTAACAGGTGTGAGGTGGTATCTCATTGTGGTTTTAATTTGCATTTCCCTAATTGCTATTAATGTTGAGCATTTTTTTATAGATTGGATGGCTGTTTGTATGTCTTCATGGAAGAAGTGTCTGTTCAGGTCTCCTGCCCATTTTTTAATAGAATCATTTGTTTCTTTGTGGTTGAGTTGTAAGAGTTATTTATTTATTTATTTTTACAGATTTATTTCATTGTTTTTGAGAGAGAGAGAGAGACTGAAGGAGACAGAGAGAAGGGGAGGGCCCAAAGCAGTCTCCATAGTTGTACATCATTAGTTTTCGACATAGTATCATTCCACACAGGTGGGCAGAGGCCCACGCAGGGCAGGAACTGTGCAGGCGCCTCCAGCATGGGGGAGGCATGCCCTCACGAGGTGGGTGCTGAACCAGGGAGCCTCCCACATGAGAAGCTCGCCCTGGTGAGAACTGAACAGGGGGCCATACCCCAGTTCAGCATATGAGTCCTCATGGGCTGGAGCTGGGATTCCATCCTCAGACCCCAAGTCTACAAAGATTGTTTGACAGCTGAGCCATCCCAGCATCCCCATATGAGCTCTTTATATGTTCTAGACATTAGTTCCTTATCAGAGGCATTGTTTGCAAATATTTTCACCCATTTGGTGGGTTTCCTTTTTATTTTGTTAATGGTTTCCTTTGCTGTAAAAAAACTTTTTAGTTTGATAGTTCCATTCTTTTGTTTTTGCTTGCCTTTGAGGTCAAGTTTGTAAAGTCCTCTCTGAATCAAGGTCTATAAGTTTAGTACTGACGTTTATTGTTTCAGGTCTTAAGTGGAGGTCTTTAATCCACTTTGAGTTAATTTTGATATATAGTGACAGTTCACAGTCCAGATTCATTCTTTTGTATGTGGTTTTCCAGTTTTCCCAGCACCGTTTTCTGAAGAAAGCCTTTTCTTTTCACCAGTGCATATTTTTTGCTCCTTTATCAAAAATTACCTGTTTATATATTTGTGGGTTATTTCTGGTTTTTAATTCTGTTCCATTGGTCTGTATGTCTATTTTTCTGCCAATACCAAGCTGTTTTGATTATTGATGCTTCGTAGTATAGACTGAAGTTAGTATAGACTGAAGTTGGGAGCGTGATGCCTCCAGGCTTATTCTTTTTTCATAGGATTGCTTTGGTGATTTGGAGTCTTTTGTGGTTCTATATGAATCTGATAATTTTTTTTTAATTGTTTTTGACAGAGAGAGAGAGAGAGAGAGAGAGAGAGAGAGAGAGAGAGAGAGAGAGAACTGAACTGAGAGAACTCTCCAGTTCAGCACATGGGTCCGCTCAGGCCGGGCCGGGATTTGATCCTGGGTCCCCGGCGCTGCAAAGTGAGCGCTTAACCCACTGAGCCATCCCGGCTTCCCCTGAATCTGATAATTTTTAAAATCTATTTCTCAAAAGAATGTGGGATTTTGATTGGAATTGCATTAAATCTGTATATTGCTTTGGGTAACATGGTCATTTTAACTATGTTGATTCTTCTGATTCATGAACATGGAATATCTTTCCATTTCTTTGTATCTCCTTCAATTTTTTAATAGTGTCCTTTAGTTTTCTGTGTATAAGCCCTTCATGTTTTTCATTAAGTTTATTCCTAAGTATTTCATTCTTTTTGTTTGATCGCAAAAGGTATTGTTCTTCTCATTTCTTTTTCTGAAGTTTTGTTGTTCGTACATAAAAAGTCTATGAATTTTTGTACATTGATTTTGTATCCTGCAACTTTACTGTATTCATTGATTATTTCTAATAGTTTTCTGATGGAGTCTTTGGGTTTTTCTATATAAAGGATCATGTCATCTGCAAAAAGTGACAGTTTAACTTCTTTCCTCCCAATTTGAATGCCTTTTATTTCTTTCTCCTGCTTGATGGCACTGGCTAGAACTTCCAGCACTATGTTAAATAGCAGTGGTGACAAGGTATATCCCTGTCTTGTTCCTGATTTTAGAAGAAAAAGTTTCAGAAGAAAAGTTTCAGTTTTACCCCACTCAGTATGACATTCACTGAGGGTTTTTCATATATGGCCTTTATTATGTTGAGGTACTTTCCTTCTAAACCCATTTTACTGTTTTGATCATAAAGGGATATTCTATCTTGTCATATACTTTTTCTACATCAATTGATATAATCATATGGTTTTTATCTTTCATTTTGTTTATGTGGTGTATTACATTGATTGATTTGCATATGTTGAACCATCCTTGTGCCCCTGAGATAAATCCCATTTGATCATGATGTATAATCTTTTTAATGTATTGTCATATTCTATTTGCTAGTATTTTGTTTAGGATCTTTGCATCAGTGTTCTTTAGAGATATTGGTCTATAATTTTCTTTTTTTGTGATGTGTTTACCAGGCTTTGATATTAGGATAATATTGACCTCATAGAATGAGTTGGGAAGTATAGCCTCTTTCAAATTTTTGGAAAAGTTTGAGGAGGATAGGTGTTAGTTCCTCTTTGAATGCCTAGTAAAACTCATTACTAAGATCATCTGGTCCTGGACTCTTGCTTTTGTGGAGGTTTTGGATGATTGTTTCAGTTTCTTTATTGTTAATTGGTCTGTTTAGATTATCCAGCTCTTCTTGATTCAGTCTAGATAAGCTATATGTTTCTAGAAATGTGTCCATTTCTTCTAGGTTGTAAAATTTGGTGGCATATAGCCCTTCATAGTACTCTTGTATGATTCTTTGAATTTCTGTGGTATTAGTTGTAATTTCCCCTTTCATTTCTAATTTGGATTATTTGTGTGTTTTCTCTTTTTCCCTTGGTGAGCCTAGCCAGGGGTTTGTCAGTTCCATTAATTTTTTTTTCAAAGAACCAGCTGTTAGTTGCATTAATTTTTTCAATTGTTTTTCTCTTCTCTATTTCATTTAGCTCTGCTCTGATTTTTATTATTTCCTTCCTCTTTCTGACTTTGGGTGTTTTTTGTTTTTCTTTTTCTATTTTCTTAAGATGTGATATAAGGTTGTTTACTTGTGATTTTTCTTGTTTCTTGAAATAGGCCTATAGTGATATAAATTTTCCTCTTATTACTGCCTTCACTGCATCCCAGTAATTTTTCTATACTGTGTTTTCATTGTCATTAATTTCTGTCTTTTTAAAACTCTTTTTTTATTTCTATTTTGATCCAGTCATTTTTAAAAATAACACGTTGTTTAATCTCCATCATATGTGGTCTTTCCTGCTTTATTTTTGTAGTTTATCTCCAATTTCAAAGCTTCGTGGTCAGAGAATACAATTGGCATAATTTTAATCTTCTTAAATTTCCTGAGGGTTGCTTTGTGTCCCAGCATGTGATCTATCCTTGAGAATGTTCCATGTGCACTAGAAAAGAATGTATAGTCATGTGTTGTAGGATAAAGTGTCCTGTAAATGTTAATTATGTTCAGTTGCTGTAATGTATCATTTAAAGCTGATTCCTCCTTATTTATTTTCTGTTTAGATGATCTGTCCATGGCTATCAAGGGGTTATTTAAATTCCTCATTATAATTGTGTTTTCATCAGTTTCTCCTTTTAGATCTGTTAGTAGTTGCTTTGTAAATTTTGGTGCTTCTTGGTTGGGGGCATATATATTAATAAGTGTAGCACCTTCTTGTTGTATTGTCCCTCTTATCATTATGAAATGTCCATTTTTGTCTACTATTATCTTTTTGAGCCTGAAGTCTGTTTCTTCAAATACATGTATGGCTACACCTGCTTTTCTCTGGATGCCCTTGTTTTCTACCCCTTCACTTTAAATCTGTCTTTATCCTTGTGGCTGAAGTGTGTCTGTTGGAGGCAGCATAAGGTTGGGTTTTGTTTTGTAATCCAGTCTGCTATTCTGTCTTTTTATTGGTGAGTTCAGTCCCTTTAGGATGATAATTGACATATGAGGATTTCCTATAGCTTTTTTATCTTTTGCTTTCTGGTAGCTCTTTTTTATTTCTTTCTATTATTCCTTTGCTTTTTTATTTCTCTTGGTTATTTTAGTTTAATATTTATGATTGTTTTCCCTGTTTGTTTGTTTTTTTATGTGTCCCAGTTCTAAGTTCTTTTTGAGTTGTTACCATGAAGTTTATGTAAAAGAAAGTTTCATATATGCAGTGGTTTCTTTCTTAAGCATGCTCCCCCCCCC
>PVKE010015993.1:0-32628 GCA_004027555.1 Craseonycteris thonglongyai
AGCTTCTCTTATCAACGTTTTTGTTCCTTCTGGTGTCTCCTGCTGTGGATAACTGCCACCTTCTTAGGTACATTAACTGCTTCTAGAAGCTGAAGGATCTCAGACCCATGTTTTATTGGTGATTACTTCCCTGTCAGCAGTCCTTTCTTTCCAGATGGCCGCATGCACATGAAGCACAAGGAAAACATATTTAGAATCAGTATATATATTTACCTCTTGTCTTTTCTGAGACTTAATGCTATAATTTCTCCCTTCTGGGAGGGGATTCCCTTAAGGCAAGGGCTGAGCTTCAGTTATCTAGTCTTTGCTAACTACTGCGTATCCAGCTTTTCTTTTCCCATTTATTATATGACTACTCCCATCAGTACTGGAAAGGGGTTGGTCCCTTAGATCAGTCCTGCTAGCATAGGTTTGAGATTATTTACTGATGTTCAACCATTGCTTCAGCTGATACTAAAGGGGCTGGATTCACGGTGTTGCAGGTTTTTTAAATGACCTCAGGATTATATATGAACATAGATTGATATCTTGTGA
The DNA here is from genome assembly GCA_004027555.1 of Craseonycteris thonglongyai. Taxonomy (NCBI): domain Eukaryota; kingdom Metazoa; phylum Chordata; class Mammalia; order Chiroptera; family Craseonycteridae; genus Craseonycteris; species Craseonycteris thonglongyai. The sequence continues at coordinate 535 of PVKE010015993.1, forward strand.
GGTGTTTCCCTGTTATCCATAGATGACCTTTGATCTCTAGCATGTATCTGACCTGATGAAGGGTTAGTACTTCTAGTGGCTGTCCCCTGGTAATCTTAGTGGCCTCTTTTACTGATAGGGCCACCGCAGCCACAGCTCTCAAGCAGCTCAGCCAACCTAAATTTGGTCATCTAACTTCTTTGAGAAATAGGCTACAGGTCGAGGTTCAGATCCTAACTTTTGAGTAAGGACCCCCAGGGCTATGCCTTTTTCCTCTGCTATAATACATACAGAATAAAAGGCTTAGTTAAATCAGGGATCCCTAGGGCTGGGGCCTGAATCAAAGCCTGCTTTAAGTTATCAAAGGCCTTTTTGATGTCCCCCATCCAGTCTGGAGGTATGTCACCTGGCTGTCTAGTTGCTTCATGTAAGGGCTTTGCAATTAGCCCAAAGCTTGGTGTCCAGATTCTACAAAACCCAGGCACACCTAAGAAGGACCTAAGCTGTTGTTTAGTTGCTGGGTAGGAAAGGGCACAAATGGCTTCTGTAAGTTCTGGAAACAGTTATCGAAGCATCCCTGGGGTTAGGACATATACTAGATAATGGGCCTGTTGTACGGATATTTGGGCCTTTTTCCTAGAGACCTTATTAACCTTTCCCTGCAAGAAAATTAAGGACCTTTATAGTATTTTGATCTGAAGGCTCTTTGGTGGGTATGCAGGTAAGGAGGTCATCTATAGATTGAAGAATGTTTCCTTTGTCTAGGTTTAGGTCAAAGGTCCTTTTCTAAAGCTCTGGCAAAAAAAGGTGGGAAGCTGTCTCTAAAGCCTTGGGGTAATACTGCACAGGTATAATGTTGTTTTTATTTAGTATAAGGATCCTCTCATTTGAATGCAAAAAGGAATTGGGAGTCCCAAGTGCAAAGGGATAGAGAAAAAAGCATCTTTTAAATCCAGTACTGTATACCTGGGATCTGGGATAACAATGTATAAGGATCCACCACTAGGGGGTGTATGGATATGTCATCCTCATTTAAAAGTCTCAGGCCCTGGACCGCTTGATACTTACTCTCCATTAGGCTTGAGGACTGGAAAATTGGGGTATTACATGGAAAATTACAAGGTTTCAAAGTCCAAATCTTAAAAATTTCTTTACATTGGACAGAAGGCCCTTCTTAGCTTCTGGTCTAATAGGATTTGTTTGCAGCTAGGAAATTTGCTTGGATCCTTGAGCTGAATTTGGCCCTTCCTGGTTGGCCATTATACCAAGCCAATGGATTAACCTGTTGGTCAGCATATTCTGGTATATTATTTGATTCCTGGAGAACTAATACCCCAAGGGCCTCTATCTGAGCTGAAGCATAGCCCTTAATTTTGTTGAAATATTCCTCCCCAAAAGGGGAGTGGGGCAGCTGGGGACTATTAGAAATTCTTAGTTGGGAAAAGTAGCCTTCAAATTGGCAGTTCAGCAGTAGAGTAAAATATTGGACTTTCCTTTTCCTTTGACCCCTAAAGTAATCATGGTTTGCAAGGAGGGTTTTCCTGCGAATGCAAGGAGAACAGAGTAAGTTGCTCCTGTGTCTAAAGAAATTGAATTTGTTTACCCATTATACCCAGAGTTACGCGGGGCTCATTGGGGGTGACGATGATGTTCCCAGATAAGGATGGCCCCGAGCCCCGTCAGTTGCTTAGTTCCTTTTAACGTGCCCCGAGAGTGCTGGCTGGCTGCCTCCCTCTCTGGGATCGTGGACAATGGATCCTCCAGAGCTAGGGGTCTGTGCCTGATTCTTGGCACATCTGACAGGGAGCCCAGGGTGCTTTGGTGCAATCCTTGCCCAGTGTCCAACTTTCTTGCATTTGAAGCAAGAACTTTCTGTCTTATTTTTCCCCGTCTGATTTTTGGACACCTTTTGGGTACCAAGGGCTTTGCCAATTTGACAGCCATAATTTTGGCTTATCATTTTTCCTTATTCTTCTTCTTTCCTCCCTGAGATCCCAATTATTGTAGACCATACAGGACATATCTAAGAGTAACTTTAAATTATTCTGAGGACCCATTTGTAGCTTCTGAAGTTTGCCCCTAATATCAGGGGCTGGTTGGCTAATGAAATGTCCCATTAAAGTTGTACCAGTGAGCAAAGAAGGATCTACATTCATATACTTTCAAAAGGTCTCTTGCAGATGGCTATAAAAGCTAAACAGGGTTTCATCTTTTTCCTGGATTACTGTTCTAAGTTCCTATAATTCATGGGTTTTTGTATTCTTTTCCTCATACCCTCCAAAAGGGCTTCTAAAAGTCTAGTATGTCTGTTCATTCCTTCTGGGGTGTTGTAATTCCAGTTAGTATCAACTAAGGGCACTACATCTTGCCCTGGGGCATTGCCCTGTGGGTTCCTAGCAAAGGCTTCATCTGCCTCTCAGCGGGATGTGATCTTTTCCCATGGCAGTGCAATAGATGGCCAAGAGGAATTGGATGTCTCTCCATGAGAGGTCAGAGACCAGAGTTAAGGTTTGAAATGTATCTGCAAACTTACTAGGGTCCTCAGAATATTTTCCTAGTTTTTCCTTGCACTGTTGAATGTCTGTTATTGAGAAGGGTGCCTGTACCCTGATGGTGTCCTCTGCTCCAAGTACCTCCTTGACTGGGAAAAGAGATGGGATTGCAGGATATAAAGTCCCACTCCAAGTATGAGGGCTAAGAATAAGCATCTCCCGATGGGACAGTCGGAGAGGAAGATGGTAGGATGGTATATAGGGGAGGTTGGGATTTCCCCTGAGGGACAGGTGGGGAATTGAACAAGGGGTCCATCTATGATGCTGGGTTCTGGTTTACATTTCTCATTTCCTTGAGATTTCCAATTTCCTGAATATGTGATGGATCCTGGTGGAGGGCCATGAAGGCCTGGACATATGGAATCTCTGATCGTTTGTCTTCCCTTCTACAGAACAGGTCTAGTTGGAGAATAGTATTGTAACCAAGACTTCCGTTAATAGGCCATTGTTCCTGATCACCTAGTTTGTATTGTGGCCAAGCCACATTACAATAAAATACAAGGATTTTCTTCTTTAGGTTATCAGGATTGCTTTTGTCCCAGTGATTAAGAATGAAGCTGAGTGGTGAGTTGGTAGAATTGGGATTGATGGCTTATTTCCCATAGTGGTCTATAAGGGAAGGGAAACTCTGAGGAGAGTTTGCATGAGGATAAGACTTCCCCTACAAGACATCCCTCTAAGAGATAACTTGGTCCACGTTTGGATCCTCTGGGTGTCCCCCTGTGGCGATCCTTCCTTAAGGTTTCAGACATCTCGAGCCTTGTATGGGTAACAGTACTGCTTTGACTTAGACTCAGGCTTAGATTTAGGACTCCTCCATAGACTGTGTCCTATGATAATCTTTGGCATCCCTGGATATAGTGCTCAGCTCTTTGAACCCCACCAATTGAGGAACTGTTCCTCAACTATGGTCCTATGTCTTAATAATAGATGTTAGGGAAGTTTGGAACAAGGAGAATGGTGTTAGTTCAAAATCTTTTAAGTATTTCCTTATGATTCATAGTTACACAAAGAAAACCCTTAAAGACCCTAGATCTTGGGTACTTTTCAAGGAGGAAAAGGAAGGGGTTTGAGGATCCCAGCTGGCCTGAGGAAACCAGGCTGGGGAAAAGAAAAGATGAAGCAGGAGTGCAATCCAAAAGAGTGGGTCCCTAGGTGATTTTCCAAAACTAGGCCCCCAATCAAAGACAGAAATGGGGCAGATGGGACATGATCTCTTATAGCAGGAAGGGAAAAGGAAGAGGGGAATGGCCTGAGGTCCCCAAAGGGTGTTGGCATGGTAACAAAAGAACAGAGAGGATAAAAAACCAAGTCTTATAAGAGACATTGTGCCACACAAGCATAGGCCTGACAGTTGCTTGGATTTGTCTTGACCTCTGCAGGTCCTAAACGACCTGTTCTGAGACCAGATTATCCTGTCACAGGAGTTTTCAAGTGGCAGACACCCTACAAGCTTTTTAACTGTCTGACCTATGTCCATAGAAGACAACAAACACAGAGACAAAAGAAGTTATAGAGGAATGAGCAAGAGGTTTTAGGGTCCCCTAAAAGGGGCTTACCTCCTTCCTGGCCAGCTCACTGGAGAATGGGCCCTCCTTAGCCCGCTGTCCAGACTTTTTGTGTCCCGAACAAAGAATTGAGTGAAACACAGAAGTACTTCTGAGAAGTAGGAGCAAGCCCAAGCGAAAGAGTGGTGCAAGGGCCCTGACTACCAAGGCCTTGGTAGTTTTTATTCTTTTTTTCTTAGGAGGGGTCACACCTTTCTGGGCGTGGGGGCCTTTTGATTGACATTCTTGATTGACAGGGAGCTGTTACATCACCTTCTTTCAGCTGCGCATGTTCTTTCCCAGAATTCAGTCTGTTATAATGATATTAATGAGCTTCCAGGCATATGCATGATATTATAATGATGGTATAATTAGGCTTAGGTGAAATGAAGGTCATTGTGATTCTTACTGTGCCGGCATTAGTGACTGGTTTAAACTGGTGGGCTTTTTTGTGCTATATAACTTCCTTGTATTAGTTAAAATTTTCTATAATTTTCTTCTGTGGTTGCCTAACTTGTGGCGGGGATTACTGAAAAAAGGGTGGTATCAGGGTGGAGACTATTCTAGCAAGGCGAGTCCCAAGATCCCTCTATCCTATCTGCCTATTTCACTTTCCTCTTAGGTGTGATTCCCCATAAATCTCTATGGGAAATTGAGGGACTGGAAGTCTCTTCTGTATCTGCTTCCTGCTCAATGTGGTGGTTGTCCGTACCTATTGGGGATCCATGGAATTCTTGCTCTATCTGATCTAAAAGGGAGTGGGGCGGGGGGCTTGAGATTTTCCTGAAAGACCATGTTGAGTTCTTCAGTTGAGATTGGCTAGAATGCTTGCAGGGATATTATTTGTATCCTGATGGTCCCTAGTTAAGGCGAGATAGATTTAGTTAATAGATTTAGTTAATAGATTTGAAAACATTGGCCCAAGAAGCAAGACTCAGTCACTGGTGCGGGATGACTACGTGATCGAAAGTATGTTTAGCTCCATTGAGCCTGTGGCCTTTTTTCTTTAACCAACCGGTCTTTCCTGCGGTCTTTCCTGCGGCCTTTCCTGCCGCATTGCTTACCTAGGAACTGGGTCCGGACCTGTCTGAAAAGAATGCTGGGCTACAATGATTAAAATCACAAGCCAGGGGGATATGAATCACAAATTTCAGGGTAATTAAAGCAAGAGGCAGGGTATGTTCTATGAGTCAGGCTAGGAACAATCTATTGTTAAGACTATGGACTAGAAAAAAAGGTAAAACTGGGAAGCTGAGGAACTAGGGAAAAGGAAACCAGAAATTCCAATAATGAAGACCTCTTTCATTTGGTCCACATTAGAGCTAGAATATGTTCGTCTTTGTCACATGAAAAGGTTTTCTAGGAGAAGCCGGGATGTCTCAATGGGTTAAGTGCTTACTTTGCAGCCCCGGGGACCAAGGATCAAATCCCAGCCCTATCCCCTGCGGACCCATATGCTAAACTGGGAGTGCCCCCAGTTCAGTTCTCACAGGGTGAGACCCTGGCCCAGTTTCTGCCCTATGCAGCCCCATGCCCACCTGTGGAATGAAACTATGTAGAAAAATCAATGATGTGCAACTATGGAGACAGTTCTGGGCCCTCCCCTTCTCTCTGTCTCTGTATCTCTCTCTGTCAAAGAACAATAAAAATAAATTAAAAAAAAAGATTTTCTATGAAGTCCAGAAGGCAAGTAATAATTACCTTTTTTTTTTTGGTCAATTCAGTTAAATAAGATAGGAGAAGAAGTCTAAATAGTAGTATACAGGATTACATCCTTAGTTTTTACTGCTGCTTGTTTCTTTTTCTACCTTTTCCTAAATCTAGTCTATTAGCAAATTCCACAGGTACTACCTCCCAAATCTATCACATGTTCAACCACTTCTCTCCATCCTCACTGTTACTTCACCTAATCATGCATGCTTCCACTCATATTCCCTAAAATCCTTTTTCCACACAACAGCCTGAATGATCTTTTTAGAAATGAGAATCAGATTATGTTACTTCCTTGCATAACACTCCTCAGTGTGAGTATAAACTTTAAAAATGGCACTGTTTACAATAAAATCCAGTCTGAATTTTGGTGCTCAAAGCCCACATATCTGGGTCTTGTCTACTTCCTGCCACTTTCTTTCCACTTTATATTCTAAAATCTAGCCACCGTGACCATGTGTCTGTTTCTCTAACGTGCCAAAATAATTACCACCTTAAGGCTTTTGAACTTGGATTTTTCTCCACCTGAACAGTTCTGCCCTAGATCTTTGCATAACCATTTCCTCCTTGTGATTCTTTAGATCTTCACTCAAACAGCATCTTCTCAATGAGGCTTTTTAAAAAATATTTATTGTATTGTTTTTGATAGAGAAAGAAACAGAGACAGAAAAAAAGGGGGGGGGGCGGCACAGAGCAGTCTCCATAGTTGTACATCATCCATTTTCAATATGGCTTCATTCCACACAGGTAGGCTGGGGTCATGCAGGGCAGGAACTGGGCTGGGGGCCTCCCGCATGGGAGGCTCACCCGCGTGAGCTGGTAGCCGAATTGGGGGGCCCTCCCACATGGGAGGCTCGCTCCGGCAAGAACTGAGCTAGGGTTCAGCATATGAGTCTGCACAGGCCAAGGCTGGGATTTGATCCTCAGACCCCAGGGCTGCAAAGCAAGTGCTCAACCTGCTGAGCCATCCCAGCATCCCCTCAATGAGGCTTTTTCATTGACCACTAATCAAAATTATAGCCATATTTACCTTGCCAAAATCATTTTTAACCATATAACTGTTTTATTTTCTATAGAGCACTTACTTGAAATTAGCTTACTTGTTTGTCTCCTTCCATTAGGTTGTACTCATGAGAGCAGGTATTTTGTCATCTTTGTTCACTGCTGTATTCCCAATGCTTTAGAATTGTGTCTGGTACAAAGGATACTTGACAAATACAGCAGACTCTCCATTAACTGGAACTCAAGCCATTGGAAAAAAAAAAATTTTTTTTTGTAGAAATTTATGGTTTTATTAAAACATACAACTTGCACACAAGCTGTCTATTCATTTTCTTCACTGCGCAGCCTGGCATTGGGATTGGTGACTGCTGGCCAGCTGGGCTGCTCTTTCCACAGTGGCTTTGTGGTTCTTTGAGGAGACGTTGTGGGCGATCTCAGCACAGTAAGATTTGTAGCACATCAGCAGCACTTCAAGCTCCTTGACATTGTAGACCAGGAACTTCCAAAAGCCACTGGGCAGCATGTGCTTTGTTTTCTTGCTACTCCTGTAACCAATGTTGGGCATCAAGATCTGGCCCTTGAATCTTTTGCGCACCCTATTGTCAATGCCTCTGGGTTTCCACCAGTTACGCTTAATTTTGACATATCGGTCTGACTGGTGCCGGATGAACTTCTTGGTCCTCTTTTTGACAATCTTGGGCTTCACGATTGGTCTAAGGGCAGCCATGACAACGAGTTTGAGATGGGTGCCACCTCCATAGGCAGCGCCAAGGAAGAGAGCTGGAAAAATTTGAGAGGTTGGTTGCTTAAGTTCCAGTTAACGAAGAATGTACTTACCCGGCATCTACCAATCCCCATGGGTGCCAGTTAACTGAGAGTCTACTGTACATGTTAATTCAATGAATGAATGATTGATTGTGAGAGATTCACATCTCATCTCTTTCACATTCTTTAATGGTGTATATATATATAAAATACAACATATGTACAACGTAAGACCCTTGAGAGGAATACTTTTCTTTTTACTCCATCAGCTTGCTAAATAATCAAGAATAATTCCTGGCAGTTTTATATTCTAATATTGATCAAAGATTTGCTCTCTAAAAACTTCCATTATAATAAAAAAGTTAAGCCTTTGAAACAATACACTATTATTAAATGCTTATTTTGTAGTTCAATGATCTATAGAAGATTGACATCTTTGTTGTAGCATTTGAATTATTAGTTTTCTGTCTGTGTTTCTCTTACTAAAACAAGCTCTTTAAAAACAGAGACACTGTCTTATTCCAACATCTAGAATAGGATATTACAGCTCCTGCAATTAGTATATATGTAATAGCTGTGATTGAATAATGTAGATATATTAAAGGGCTTCATGAAGACGGGTGGGTAGAATTTAGATAGCCTGGTAACTGCTGAGAGATAAGGAAAACATACCCAGATTTGGGAATCATCACTGGTCATAGGAGAACTCAAAAGGGAGAACATAAAAAGCAAATGGGCAGAATCTGAGACTTTGGAAGAATGATAAGAGAGTGTGAGGAAGGATGGGAGCTATTTGGAGAACATTGAGAAGAGAACATATTACAAGATGACAGTGTCCAGTAGAGAGCTAGAGCATGCAATCAGAGATGTGTTCACTAGATGTGCTTCTTGACAGTGTTTGAAAATATACTTTCTGAATAAAGATCTGGAAGGGAGAAGAAAGTATCTCCAGCCAAATTTTATATATAGCTATGAAAAAATGGCAGATAAGATCAAGGGCTCTGGAGTAAGACTAGCTGGTTTCAAATCCCAGCTTTTAACTCTATATGATCTTAAAAGATAAAAGCCAATATTTACTGAGGAAGACAGTGTACAAGGCACTGTGCTAAGCATATTACATAAATTATGTAACTTAATTCTCACAAGTACCAGTAGGTTATTACTGTCATACATAGATAGGAAAACAGGCTACGTATAATAGTGTTGAAAACCATTTAGCTATTATAGTAAATGACACGGCTAGTACAGTGCCATGTTGTAAGCATTCAAGTACTGCTAGTTTCAAAAAAAGGGAGTAGATTTTAGGAAGTAAATGGAAACACTTGCTATAGACTGCATATTCAGAAAGTTATTACTGGAGAAGTTGTATAATAGCCTATTACTAAGATAAATAACTACATGAGCTAGAGGAAACTAGTTTCAAGTAAATATATATTTTCATGATAGGGAAGGCTTATTTGAAAAAAGAAGGGATGAACTTAGTGAGGTGGGGCATTGAAGCTATTGAGGAAAAAATAGGGTTCGTTGAACATATCGGAAAATTACTTTCTGAGAAAAGGTACAACTTTTTCTGAGACAAAAGGAAAAGATGACCTCGTAGCTATAATAATGGAGATGTTTTGAAAGATTTGGCCAGAGCAAATTCAGAATGGCTATGCTTTCCTAATAGAAGTTGAGGTAGTGTAACTTTATTGAAATTGATGGTGAAAGGCTTAGGAGAGTGAATGAGATCTGAAACTGCTGTCAGATACAATATTAAGGGCCAGTTGAGGTTGGTTGAAATTTTAATTAGAATGGTTTGTATAGTTAAAGCACCTTCAGTCTAAGAAGAGAGGCAAAAAAAAAGTGCAGATGGGAGTGACTCTTGTTAGTGTGTTAGCCCAGTTGAAATTCAAGGGATTAGGAGTCTAGAAAAGTTGTAAGTGCTCAGTTGAGGTATATGAGCAAAGAAGTTCAATTGAACTGAGATGTTAAATTCATTCCTAGATATGGACTACATGATTCATTAGGTGGAATATTTTTCTTTTGGAAAAAGAAAATAAAAATTTATTTTTGGTAAATGTGAAAAGGTCTCACTTGATGAAATAAAATTTACAGTTGCTTAAGATTTTTCTTTTTTTTCTTTAAAATATAACTGTACCTGGTTTTAAGTTATTTAATATTAAAATATATTTTAGTAAGGAGTTAATGTATAAAAATATGCAGTTTTACTTATAAGTCAATTTGTGTAGCATGTCTTTTTCCTCAATTCTTATGTTATACAGAGACATATATTAATTTTAAAATGAGAAGTGTTTTATAGGAATACATGCAATTATGTTGCACAGTGAAGAAGTTGAACAGAATTGATTCAGTACCATGACTTACTGTTTGCTTTAATGAGATTAACTAATCTTCGTGACCTTACTGTTTCTTCTCCCCATCTTTTTTTTAAATAGACTGTTTGGATTGCATAAGAAAGTCATCAATATGGTATACAATTTACTATCCAGTCACGACTCAGACCCACGGTACTCTGACCCCCAGATAAAGGCTCGGGTGGCCATGTTGTACCTACCTCTGATTGGCATTATCATGGAAACTGTTCCTCAGCTGTATGATTTTACAGGTACTTAATATATTTAAGACAACTTCTAAAGATAAATTTCAGTGTATAAAAGTGTTAGGAAATAGCTCAAGGATAAAGATCTTATTTGAGGAAAAGAAATAAAGAAATAAACTATAAATACTTAACCATATTACTGAAAAAGTTCCATCATGTGAGAGGCTTCACTGCAAGGTTTTTATAAGTAGTTCTTATGACGAATTTTAAAATAATAATTTAGCAGTGTTTCTACCTCTACCTACTAGGAAATAGGTTTCTTTATGTGTTCTTCATCTGGAAAAAAATATAAGAAAACTTGGCAAATGTCTACTACCCTCAGTGTTAATTTTATCATGTACATAATATTGAAATTAATGTTCACCTGTATAACAAGAATTATGTTTATTGCTAACACTGGGTTAATAAGTTGAAGTTCTGTTGCTTTTTAAAAATTAAAACTATAAAGTTTTATTGCTCTTTTCATATTTAGAATTTACTTAAATTTCTTCATTTATTCTAAAGAAAGTTCTGTCGGTTGCATTTCAGCTACCAGTTAACCTGATAAAGTACTTCCAGTTCAATAAAAATAGAAACATTTACTGAGTAGCTAATATGTATTAAGAACTTCAACAGGTTGCTGGTGATACAAAAATAACCAACTCCTTGCCTTTAAAGGACTGATAGTTGAGTACTTTTCCAAGTATTTTAATCACTAAAGTGAGTTTTCTTATCTGAAGGCAGAAATGTTTAAATTATTGTATCTTCTTTTACTAGCAAGTTAAAGCTTGCTACAAAATTATAAATTATTGTAGGAGTGAGTGAATGTTTAAGATATTTAAAATATTACTTAAAAGAAGTAAATGTGAGTGTAAATATTTTATGTTAACAGGTTTGTTTTTTTTCTTAAGAATAATGGAGAATAAGAAGGAATTGCATGCTCAGTAATTGTTAAACAAGCTAAGAGAAATGTTATTTCATTGTTTTTGGATTATTTTTTTCAGAAACTCATAATCAACGAGGAAGACCAATTTGTATAACTGCTGATGATTATGAAAGTGAGAGTGGGAGCATGATAAGCCAGACAGTTGCCATGGCAATTGCAGGAACATCAGTTCCTCAATTAACAAGGCCCGGCAGTTTCCTCCTCGCATCAACGGTAAAAACCATCCTCCAGAAAGCTTTTTCTGGAAAGACAGATATTTACCAGGATGTGCCCTTAAATAACTGAGACTATTATTGTATTAGGTGACACAGAACTACTCTGAGTTCCTTTATTTTGTGGGAACATTCAGGTTCTGATAATATTGCCTAGTTGTTTTAATAATTATTGATTACCTCAGGGTGTATGGTATAAATCTCTATTCTGTGATTCAGAATTTTGAAAGTTGACTTATTATAGCCTTTTAAAAAAATCCATTTTATTCTTTATCAGCCCTAAGAAATAATTCTCAATTGTTTAGTAATTGAGAATTATTTTAGTCTATGAAGATTTATAATTTTTCATGTTTAAAAAAATAGATATTTACTCTGCTCTTGTAATTTTTCCCCCTTAAAGAGGGAAGGGTATGGGGCTAGGGAGGAAATAAACGACCAGTAGAGCAAGCTCAAGTTGCAAAAGTTGTAAATGACTCAGAAAAATGCAATAGTACTTATGGAAGCTATCCTTCATGATAACTTTTTTAAAAGTTATATTGAAGTAATTCACATATCAAAAGAACGATCCTTTTTAAGTGTTCAATTTCATGGTTTTTAATATATTTACAGAGCCATCAGTCACCACAATCTAAGTTTAGAATATTTCTATCACCCTAGTGAGAACCTTTAGGTCTATTTAGCAGTCAGTCAATTCCCCCAGCCCCAGTCAGCATCTGATCCATTTTCTATTCGTACAGATTTGCCTATTCTGTATATTTCATATAAATAGAATTATACACTGTGATCTTTGGTGTCTGGCTTGTTACACAAAGCGTAATGTTTTTGAGGTTAATCCATGTTATATTCATAACCTGTACCAGTACTTTTTTTAAAATTGCCAAATAGTATTCCTTTGTATTGATATACTAGATTTTATCCATTTGTGAATTAAAGATTTGAATTATTTTCATGTTTTAGCTGTTTGGAGTAATGTTGCTGTGAACATTTGTGTGCATGTGTTTGTGTGCATGTATGTTTTAATTTCTCTGTGGTAGTTACCTAGGAGTGGATTTTCTGGGTTGTGTGGTATCTCTATACTTAATATTTTGAGAAACGTCTAATATCATTTTCAAAGTGGCTGTACCATTTTACATTCTCAGCAGTAAGATTTGTATTTCACTAATGTCTCCTGATGTTCAGCATCTTTTCATTTGATTATTGGCACATCTTTTTGTATATCTTATTTAGAGAATAGTCTATTCAAATCCTTTGTAATTTTGAAATTGTGTTATTCACCACCTTGTTATTGACTTGAAAGAGTTCTTTATATATTCTGGGTACAGCTAACTCCCTTATATGAGGACTGTCCAGAAAAATACCTAGTCGTAAATGCCTCTATTTTTTATATTACATGGTTGGAGACTTTCAGGACAGCCATTATATTATTTGCAAGTATTTACTCCCATCTGTGGAATATCTTTTCACTTTCTTGATGGTGTCATTTTAAGTGCAAAAGTTTTTAATTTAAATATTTATTTTTATTGTTTTTTTGACACAGAGAGAGAGAGATACAGAGACAGAGAGAGAACTGAACTGGGGGAGCTCCCAGCTCAGCATATGGTTCCGCACGCGCCGGGGCCAGGACTCGATCCCTGGTCCCCGGCACTGCAAAGTGAGCGCCTAACCCACTGAGCCATCCCGGCTTCCCCAAAAAAGTTTTTAATTTAGATGAATTCCAATTTATCGATTCACCTGTACTTTTGGTACTATATATACAGAAGGATATATAAAGTACATGTACAATTCAAGTAGAATAATAGAAGAAACAGCAGTATAGTTAACACCAGCTTCAGAAATAGCACATTGCAAATAACTGGGAAGTTCTCAATCTGCCTTTAATTTGCTTACTCTCTCCCCTCAAAATGACCACTACCGGTATTTTCAATTTTATTGACCTTGCTTTTCATTTTTTAAAACTTCTTATGTGCAATATACTATACATGAACATGAAGTACATGAAACATCAGTGTATAAGTTAGTAAAATATTATAGATGAACACCTTATAACCACCACTGAAGACAAAATATAGAACATTGGCTGCCTTCCAGAAACCCTCAGCATGTTCTTCTCTACCACAGCTGTCCGCCATGCTCCCATTATCCTGACTAATGAAGTAATTGCTTAATTTTGTTGCTAGTTTTACCATCTAAGTTTGCATCTCTAAATATTATACTTTAGTTTTACATTATCTCTTTAATATTCATCCATGTTACAAATTGTAGCTATATAATTCATTGATTTTTATTTTTGTACAATATTCTATTATCTGACTATAGATGAGTTTATCAATTGTATAGATAGATATGTGAATGGTTTCCAATTAAATAGCAGTATATACTTGTATTTACGGTATTTCCTAGGACTGGAATTTGCTGGGTCATAGAATACATGTATCTTCATCTTTTCCAGACATTCCAGGGTGCTTGAGTGTTTTCTAAAGGGTTCGCATCAGTTTAGACTTACACCTACAGTATATGAGTTTCTATTCCTTCATATGTTCATCAGCAATTAGAATTTTCAGACTTCTCAATTTTTGTCACTCCTGTAATTTATAGTTCTATTTTATTTCCTGATGTCTTATGAGGATGCACATTGTTTCGTATGTATGCTGGCCATTTACATGTTCTCTTTGCATGTGCCTAGAATGTTTTGGCCATTTTCCATTGGGTTGTCTGCCTTTATTTATAATGTTCAAGGGTTTAAATAGCCTGGATCAAACCTGATATCAATTATAAGTGGTTCAAATATTTATTTTACGTGGCTTGTTTTTTCATACACTTAATGGTCAGTTTGGTGATTAGAGTGCCTATCTTAAAATACTTCAATTTGTCAGTCTTTTCCTAGTGTGTTTTGGTTTTTTTTAAAGATTTATTTTTTTTATTATTGTTTGAGAAAAAGTGAGAGAGAGAGACAGACAGAGAGAATTGGGGAGGGCCCAGAGGAGTCTCCATAGTTGTACATCATTAGTTGTGACATGGTTTCATTCCATACAGGTGAATGTGAGGCCATCTGGGGTGGAAACCGAACTGGGGGTCCCCCACATGGGAGGCAAGAAAGACCCTTCACCACAGGGCTCAGTGGTTTCCAGTTGCACCACAATTCAGCATGTGGGTTTGCACAGGCTGGGCCGGGATCCGATCCCTGGACCTCATGGTTGCAAGACAAGCACTCAACCTGTTGAGCTCTCCTGGCATCCATTTCTAGTGTTTTTCTGTATCTTTTTTTTAAGGATTTATTTATTATTTTTGACAGAGAGAGATAGACAGAGACAGAGACAGAGAGAAGGGGGAGGGCCCAGAACAGTCTCCATAGTTGCACATCATTGGTTTTTCCACAGGTGGGTGCGGGGCTGCACAGGGCAGGCACTGGGACAGGGTCTGGCCCTGGTGAGAACTGAACTGGGGGCACTCCCCAATTCAGCATATGGGTCAGCCCGGCCAGGGCCAGGATTCGATCCTTGGTCCCTGGGGCTGCAAAGTGAGCGCCTAATTCACTGAGCTATCCTGGCTTCCCTGTATCTTATTTTTAAAATAGCTTCCCTATTCCAAGTTTTTGAAGGTATTTTCTTGTGTTATTTTCTAAAATCTTTTTTGTTCTGCCTTTTATGTATAATCCTAAACTTGGCCTGAAATTGATACTTTTTTTTTTTTTATAAACTGGGATTTGGGGATCCAGGTTAATTTATTTTATATATTATACCAAATTATCTCAATATCATTTATTAAAAAACTTTTTCTACTGTTCTGGAGTACTACTGCTATATGGTCTATCATGTTGAGAATTCATCATGCATTACAAATGTTTTTTTGGCTAATTCTTGGTCCTTTGTATTTCTATATAAATTTTAGAATTGACTTATGAAGTTTCACTAAAATAAATAAGCAAAAACCAATAAATCTTTTGGGATTTTGGTTGAGATTGCTTCCAATTTATGGATTAATTTGGGGGAACATTGATATGTTTAGATTGTTGAATCTCCTAATCCTTGATCATGATAGAGTGCCTCATTATTTAGGCCTTCTTTAATGTCTATGAATATATAAACTTTTGTGGTTTTCACCATAGAGGCCTACTACATCTTTTGTGATATATTTTTGGTCCTTCATATTTTCATACATTTTTAATATATCTGATAAAATAAAATACATATAATTATATATAACCTTATTCTTATAAATGTCACCTTTTTCATAAATTCTGTTTTCTAACTTGATTGCTTTTATGTGGAAATAAAATTGATTTTATACATGATGTTTATTTCTAGCAGAATTGCTAAAGTAATAACCTATGTATATATCATTTTTTTTATATACACAATTATATCATCTGTGAATAATGACATTTTTTGTTTCCTCCTTTCAATTTTTTTTTTTTTAATAACTTATTTCATTGGCTCAAACCTCCAGTGCAGTGTTGAATGGAAGGGGTGATAGTTGTCATCCTTAAAAGGGAAACTTGCAGTATTTCATTCTTAAACATATGTGCTATAGGTTTTTTTAGTTAACCTCATAATTTATGGAAGTCCCCTTCTGTTCCTAGTTTGCTAAGTTTTGTTTTTAATTATGAATTGTTGAATTTTACCATGCTTTTTTTGAATCCATTGAGACAGTCATGCTATTTTGCTTTTTGATCTTTTGTTACTTCATTCAATTGATTTTCTAATGTTAAACCTACCTTGAATTTCTGAATTAAACCCAACTTTTACATGATTGTACATTAATGGATTTGGTTTGCTATATTTTGTTTAAGATTTTTGTATCTGTGTTTGTAAGTTAGATTGCCTATAATTTTTCTTTCTTGTAATACTGTTTCCAGGTTTCAGAATAAGGGTTAAATTAGGAAGTTACCCCTTTTATCCTGTTCTCTGCAAGTACTTGTTTAAAATTGGAATATTTCTTCCTGGAATATTTGAAGAACTTGTGGGTGAAGCCATCTCTGTACCTTCCATTTTCTTTCTTTTTTTTTTTGTGAAAGTTTTAAACACTGATTTAATTTCTTTAATGACTATTAAGAGTTTTCAAGTTTTCTACTTTTTTACCTTAACACTGGTTTCTGAAAGTATTTATTGTAGTAGAAATTGATTCAGATTTTTTGACATATACAAAGTTGTTCCACATATTTTCTCTGATCTTTTTAATGTTTGTAACATCTGTGGTAAATGTAAATGTTTTCATTTCTGTGACTGGCTTATTGTACCTTAAATCATTCTCAACGAATATTTGTATGTACTTCAGTCTTTACAAAAAAAATTTGGGGGCAATGTTGATCCTCACTTTTGAATATTTATTTTTGTTATTACTGTTTTCTACTTTGGGTTTATATTCGGTTTTTCTAACTTCTTGATCTGGATGCTTAACTCACTATTTTTTATCTTTTTTCATTGATGCACATTTTAAGCCTATATGTTTTTCTTTAATTATGATTTTAGTTACATCCCACAATTTATACATAGCATTTTCATTCAGTTCAAAATATATCTAAACTTCATTACAATTTCTTTTAAACTTTTGGGCTATGAAGTTGTTTTTGTTTTAAAATTTTCAGTTATATGAAAATTTCTAGTAATCTTTTTGTTTCTGATTTTATTCTATTTGCATGATTACAGAACTTATTCTGTATTATTTTAGTTCGTTATATTTGTGACAAGTAGTTTTATGGTCTAGTATACGGTCAGTGTTTCTAAGTACCTTATGTATTCTAAAAGAATTAATATTCTTCAGTTATTTACAAATGTGTTTTGTATTTGTCTATTATAGCCATTATGTTAATTTTTTTAATTTATTCATTTATTTTTATTTTTATTGTTTTTTGACAGAGAGAGAGACAGAGAGAAGGAGGAGGGCCCAGAGCAGTCTCCATAGTTGACATTAGTTTTCTATATAGTTTTACTCCACAGGTGGGTGCGGAGCTGCGCAGGGCAGGAAGTGGGCCAGGAACCTCCTGCATAGGCCCCAGCAAGAACTGAACTGGGGGCACAACCCAGCTCAGCATATGGGTCCACCTGGGCCGGAGCCAGGATTTGATCCTCGGACTCCGGGGCTGCAAAGGGAATGCTCAACCCACTGAACCATCCCAGCTTCCCCCATTATGTTAATTGTCAATCCTATTGTTTAAATTTTTCTCTTCACTGAATTCTGTCTCCTTGTTCTAATAGCCCACTTCTGATGTGCTTTTGTAATTTCTACTTGTCATTCTGTCAGATTTTGTTTTACTTCTTTTGAAACCTTGTTATGAAATACCTAATAATTTTAAATTGTTATACATTTTTGGTGAATTTTACCTTTTATCTTTTTATTCTTAAATTCTATTTTGTATAATAACAATATAGCTATGCTAGGTTTCTTTTCCCTACAATATATAGAGCATGAGTTCTTCCATTCTTTTACTTTCAGTGTTTTTTCTTATGTTTTAAATGTTTGAAACTTATATTTTAGATGTGTCTTTTATACACAGCATGTAGTTAGATTTTGTCTTAAAAGGGTGTCCCAAAATTCACGCAAGATTTGAATTTTGCGTCATTTGTGTGGTAAAGTGTTGCCAATGAAAAAAAAAGCGTGACAGCTGACAGTTCAGGGTTATTAAAAATGGAGCGCTACACGAAAGAACAACGCGTTTTCATTGTTGAGCAGTGAAAATTTACAATGTTTAATTATAAACCTGTGTTTTCTATCAAAATTATTTCTTACGTGAATTTTGGGACACCCCTTATTTTTAAAATTCGATCTCTTCATCTTTGTCTTTCATAGACTTTTTAATTCATTTTTAATTAGTATAATTAATGTACTTAACAAATTGTCCCACCTGTTATATGTTTATGTCTTACTGTCTTCTTTTGAATTTTTTTTTTTTTCTCATTTCATATTTTTTCTTATTCCATGTTTTTCTCTCTAATAGTTTGGAATTTATATATTCAGTTTCTATTTTTTTTGTGATTGTATTATGAATCACAGTATGCTACCTTAAATTAGATTCCAGTCAAATGTAAATCATGGGGAAGCCGGGATGGCTCAGTGGGTTAAGCGCTCCCTTTGCAGCACCGGGGACCGGGGATCGAGCCCCGGCCCCGGCCGGTGCGGAACCATGTGCTGAACTGGGGAGCGCCCCCAGTTCAGTCCTCTCTCTGTCTCTGTATCTCTCCCTGTCTCTGTCAAAAAATTAATAAAATAAATAAATAAAAAACGTAAAAAATACCCTCAAAACCTTTAAAAAAAATGTACGGTAAATCATTTTATTCACTCTGGTTAACAGAAGGATCTTAAAACTGGTTGACTTTATTTACCATTTTTCCTACTTAAATTCTATTTTTATGCATTTTTAATCTTGTATATCATTATATTTCATAAGACATTATTATTATTTTGGGGCTAAATAGAATCATTTATCATTTAGATTTGCCCATGTGTTCCCCACTTTATTTGCTCTTGATTCATTCCTGAATTTGTGATTTTCTATAAGACAGATTTTTCTTTATAAAATATGTTCTTTAGAATTTTATAAACTATGCTGATAAACTCCTTGTGTTTTTTTTAAAAATGTTTTTATTTGACTTTCATTATTTAGGATTAAAAAATGGTTTTTAAATAGCGTCTGAGTTTTCTCTCAGCACTTTGAGGACATTGTTCTTGCTGTCATTTCCATTGATGCTTTGATAAGTCAGCTGTGTCACACTATTGCTTTTTAGAAGATAATTTATCTTTTTTTGTCTTGCTTCTTTATGTTATACTCCTTAATATTGATATTCTGTGGTTTTACTCTTTTGGTTCTAATTTGGAATTTCTTTATATCTGCTTGGCATTTTTTGACATCTTAAATCTATAGTTCATCATCTGTAGTCTATGAAATTCTTGGCTGTTATCTGCCCAAATATCTCTTCTCCATTCTGTCTCTTCTTTTTGTTTTCCAGTTAAATATGTGTTAGTTCTTTTGATTCCATCATCTATGTCTCTGCTCTTTTGTATATTCCATCTTTTTAGTAACCTCTACTTCAGGCTGGATTGTTTCATTTCATTTCTTTTTTTTTTTTTTAAGATTTATTTTAGTGTTTGAGAGAGAGAATGGGGGAGGGCCCAGAGCAGTCTCCATAGTTGTACATCATTAGTTGTGATTTGGTTTCATTTCACACAGGTGGATGTGGGGCTGCATGAGCAGGAACTGAACTGGGTGCCTCCTGTGTGAGAGGGGAGAATCTTTGCTGCTGAGCCATCTTGGCCATTGCTAGTTGCACCACAGTTCAGCATATGGGTTTGCATGGGCTGAGGCTAGGGCTGGGAATTGAACCCTGGACCTCACGATTGCAAGGCAAGCACTCAAGCTCTGAGCTATCCCGGCATCCCGGATTGTTATTGTTGTTTTTTAATATACCTTCCAGTTTACTAATTCTGTCTATAACTGTAATTGATATTATATTAAAACAGTCCATTGAGATCTTGGATTTTGGTAAATTTTTTCTGTTTTCTAAATTCTGTTCTGGTTCTCCCCCCCCCCCCCCCCGAAATGTTTCTCTCTATATTTTCAATTTTCCTGTCAAATTTTTAAATATTTTTTGGGATGAGGCATGTGTACATAGAAAATGTAGTTGTTTTATTGTCTGATAATTTCAGTATCCCAGGTCTTTGTGTATGTGTATTTGTTGTCTGTTTTGGCATTTCTCACTCATGATGTATTGCTTCCTGTGTGCTTGGTTCTTTAACTTACACTGGACTTTGCATTTGCAATATTTATTATTTGTAGGTATAATACAAGTCCTGGGATTGTGATCTCTTCTTTCAGAGAAGATAAACTCAATGGTAATACCAGAGCAAAATTAGAATTATCCACCTCACCCCCACCCCCCTTTTTTTTAAGTGCTTTGGGAGAATAGGGAAAACAGTCCTTCAGCCATTGTTTGAAGGGTTTACTTCTTTCATGGAATCTTGGTTGAGAAAGGCTGTTATGGATATTAATCTCAAGTTGGTTTTATATGCAGCATATTTCTGCTAATTTATGATGTGCCTTTTTTTTTCTTTATTTCTAGGTATCTTAGCAATCATCTAGCTATTGAGCTATCGTCTAGCTAGCAATCAGTCATCTATCTATTTGAATGAACACATGTTCCCAATTTTAACGTAGGCAAATATGATTGTCTTTTTTGGTTTATGTATTTTAGGTCTTGTTTAACAAATACTGTCCTACCCACAAGATCATAAGTATACTGTTTCCTTCTTAAAATTTAAAGTTTTGCCTTTCACATTTAAGTTCTTTCTTTGCCTGGAATTTATTTTTTGTACAATGGTGTGAGGCAGGAATCTACTTTTTTTTTTTTTTTTCTTTAGGGAATCAGTTATCTCAACACCGTTTATTGTATAGTCCATCCATCTACCATTGATTCATAGGGCCAGCTCTTTTATATATCAGATTTTCATATATTCATAAGATTTTTTTTTCTTCCTATTCTATTTTATTACATTATATTTCTATATGCCAATATTGAACTGTCTTAATTATTCTAATTTTTTAGTAAATCTTACCTGGTTCTTTCTTAAGAGTGTCTTGGCTATTTTTGGCCCTTCTCCATTAAAATTTTTAATTTACTTGTCAACTTCCAGGAAAACCCTGGCCAAGAATTTGATTGGAATTGCAGTGATCCTATAGAACAATTTTGGGGAAATCTGACAGCTTTTCATTATGGAGTATTTTTCATGTTTGCCTTTCTTCACAATGTGTCACTGTGTTATTGGCTATTTATATAGAGGTATAAGAAACACTAATATATGCTTGCTTGTCAAATTCAGAATAGTTTAGTCAATATATTTATGCATACCTTTTCAAATAACGAAGCATTTTCTTTTTAGAGGGATTGTGGAATTGGAGATAGGGGTCAAAGCTATTTGTGCCCAGGTCAGTCATTGTAGCATAGTGGTTAAATGAATTTATGTAGGTGAATTAATTTACGTATGCATGTATCCATGAGAGGCAGTAAACAGTAGATAAGAAATTGGTCTCTGGAACCAAACTTACTGCTTTTAAATTTCAGTCCCACCATTTACTGCAAAATACTTGTGCATAGTATTCTTGGTATCTCTGTTTTCTGTCTCTAAGATGGGGTGAGTAAAGAGTAGTATTTATCTCTGGATGGTTGTACGGGACAAATAAGTTAATATGCCTAAAATGTTCACAGTGCCTAGCATAGAGAATCAGCTGCTGTCATTCCATCATCCAGTGTAGGGTAATAGTTGAGGTCATGATTTCAACAGTTAAGTATGGTCAGCTTTCCTTTGTCTTTCCTCTCAACCTCGCTTTATTGCTTTCTTATTTAGTGTATTTATTAACCTAATATTAGAATGTAGTATAAAGGTGAAGAGAAGAGTAAGCTGTGGAGTTTGGTTAACCTGGACTAAAATACTAGCTTCACCTTTCCTTCGTATGTGATTTATGGCAAATTACTTATTCTCTAACCTATAGTTTCCTTACCTGTAAACTAGAAATAATAATAGTTACTACTGTCTCATAAAATCATTGTGAGAATTTAATAAGAAAAAGTGATTCACATAGTGTCTAACACATTTCAAATTTTGTTACATTTTGTCATTATTATCATTACTGTCATGCTGTATCCTTTTTTGCAAAACTGAGATAATACAACCAGCTTGGTAATATTGTTGAAGAACTGAATGAAATACTATATGAACAGAGCTTAGCATGATGAGTAGAACAGAATAAATATTCAATAAAAGGTATTGTAAACAAATTCTTAGTTTTTCATTTGTATTTCATATGCTGTATGCTAATGCAGATTGAAGATAGAATAAGTACCTTAACTGTATATGCTGTATATGCTATACATAAAAATTCTTTTTACTTATATATGGTCTAAGGCAAGCTTGTCCAATCTGTGATCTGCAGGCCACATGTGACCCTGGACAACTTTTAATATGGCCCAACAAATACTTGTAAACTTTCTTAAAACATGATGAGATACATATTTTTTTTGTGTGTGGCAATTTTTTTCTTTTTTTTTTTTTTTAGCTAATCAGCTATTGTTAGTGTTAGTGTATTTTATGTGTGGCCCAAGATAATTCTTCATCTTCCAGTGTGGCCCAGGGAAGCCAAAGATTGGACACCCCTGGCTAAGACTTTTCCCTTTGTCAGTGGCTTTTGACAGGAAATAATGGTTCTTTAAACCTAATAAACATTTTAATATTACTTTCTATTCTTATACTTCTCTTATTTAGTAGTCAGGTTTTTTCTTGCTTGCTTTTTATTATGTCTGATATTTTGTGGTAGATATCTTAGTTTTCAATAATAAGTCCTTTTAGTTTTTTGCTTTATGTTTTCTATTAACATCTGCTGGAAGAACTACCACAGACTTAAACAGTCTTCTCTTGCCAGGAAAAGTTCATTAAACTCCTGGACCTTATGCGTAAGTTTAAGATTGTATATGATTCACACAGGTAGTGTCTAAATCAAATGGTTCTTTATAAATATTTGATTTTTCAGCAATTTTTGTTTTGCTTTTAGAAGAAAACAGGTGACAGCCCCAGAAAAAGATGGTCATTGAACAATCTGTCTTATTTTACTATTCTTTATTTTCAGAGTGGCAGGCAACACACTACCTTTTCAGCAGAATCAAGCCGGAGCCTTTTGATCTGTCTACTTTGGGTTCTCAAGAATGCAGATGAGTCAGTTCTACAAAAGTGGTTTACAGATCTATCAGTCCTGCAGCTAAACCGGCTATTAGATCTGCTTTATCTTTGTGTATCTTGCTTTGAATACAAAGTAAGTGATCATTATATTATTGTAAAGAGGAACAAGAAAGGAAACATAATGTGGAAAAGGAAAAAGAACATTTTCTCAGTGCCTCTTCTTTCCTTTTCTGATGTTTAAATTTTAGGGAAAGAAAGTGTTTGAAAGAATGAATAGTTTGACCTTTAAAAAATCAAAAGACATGAGAGCAAAGCTTGAAGAAGCTATTCTTGGGAGTATAGGTGCTAGGCAAGAAATGGTCCGGCGAAGCCGAGGACAGCTTGGTACGTACGCAATAGCTACTCCTGGTGAGAATTTTTTCAATTTCTTTGAACTATATATTATAATGATCATTGTTGCAACTCTTCAATGACAATCCTAAACTTTAAAAAGTGTTGTGAATTAACCTGAATAACCATTTCTCTGCAGGAATTAAAGTTAGAATTCTGGGTTAAAGGCTGAACATACTTCCTCATTTGCTGTGGATAGTCTCCATTTATTGGTGTTACCCTTGTGTGATTATTAATAGCATGTCTTATTTTAACAAAAAAATAGACCTTTTTTAGAGCAGTTTGAAGTTCACGGCAAAATCGAGCTGAATATACTGAGATCTCTCTTAGGCCCTCTGCTACCACACGTACTTATCCTCCCCCATTATCATCATTCACAAGAGTGTGCATTTGTTACAACTAAGGATCCCATACTAACCCATCGCTATCACCCAGAGTCAGTAGTTTATATTAAGGTTCACTATTGGTGTCCTATGTTCTATGTAACATCACGTTTTATTCTTAAAAGATTCCTAGTTTGCACAACAAATTAATACACCCTGTATCTAAGGCAAAGGTATTGCCCATCAAACTCAAATATCAGGGAGAAACAAACTGTTTCATAGTCATAGAGGCTTGTTTCTAATCCAAGATGTTAGCCGTATAACTTGGCCAAGTCACTTAATCTCCCCACTTTCCTTTTCCCCATCCACTTGTGATTGTTTTGCAAACTTAACAGGTAGTGTAACTGAATGATCTTATCTTTGTGGGGACCGTATGTGTAAATATTTCATAAATCCTAAAGTGTCATACAAATAATGTTGCTGAGAGCTCCTCCTTGGCATAGTCATCTGTGTACATGACATGACACATACTAACAGTTCCATATGTGTCTGTTGACTTAAAATATGAATGTACATTTACATAAATATTTTTAAATTATTATTTTCTGAAAAGCCAATAACAGTGATTATTTATTTAAATGAACTTAAATGTATCTTTTATATTCTCTGTGTGTTTGGAACTTAATAAATGAGTCTTATGGAATTAATAGAGCACAATTTAAATTTTTTTTAACTTTAGTTAGTGGTTTACAGTGTACCTATGGATTTTTTTGAACTCGTTTATTTACAAGATCCTCTAATAAGTATTAAAATTAACTTATCTAGGTCATTTAAACCTAATGAATAATTAATTATCTTCAGCTTTAAGATAAGGAAAATAAAATTCATAGAAGTAAATATCTTGCCTAAGATTATACATGAACTGACATAACCAAGATCTTTTGACTTCTAATTTAATGTTTTTTATATCATAGCACAACTATTTCTGAGGTTGTTGGAAAGAATGGAGCTAGAAACAATATGTTCATTACATTTTTAATCCTGTGGCCTTAGAACAGCTATCATTGTTTGAATATAAGAATTGAATTTCTATGTGTGAAATCTAAAACAAACCAATAACAATAAAAACAATACCAAAAAAAACCAAAACTGAATTCATAGATATAGAGAACAAATAGGTGGTGGTGGAGGTGAGTGGGGAAGGGGGTTAAAATGTATAAACTTTCAGTTCTAAAACATATAAGTACCAGAGATATAATGTCTAGAGTGACAACTCTGAGTAATAATACTGTATTGTTTATTTGCAAATTCTCATCTTAGTTCTCATCATAAGAAAAAATGTGTAACTATGTGGTAATGGATGTTAACTAGACTTTATAGTGTGATCATTTTATAATATACATATATTGAGTATATTGTACACTTGAAATTAATGCTATATGTCAGTTATATCTCAATTGAAAAAAGAACGGAACTTTTTGTTTTATTCAAATTAAGCCTTTATGATTCTTATTTACACTTGAACATTTCAGCTAAGTCACTAATTGTAAACATTCTTAACTAAGGAGATGAGAGACAATTTCATTAAAAAAGGCTAATGATAAAAATTTAAATAGATCACAGATATTTAACTGTCTTAAGCATATCATTTTTATTTCAGAAAATTTCTTAAAGATTGATATTTCAAAATAAAAAAGAAGCAGAGTGAAGGAAATTGAAGTTCTATTTGAATTCTGAAATGTTTTCTTTTTTCTCTTTATCCTCCCAACTAATTTAATGTTTCTTGTTTTTCAGAAAGGGAAGTTAATTTTTTTACTGAAAGCTTGAAATCGTAACTGATTCTATTGTTTAAATGTGTATTTCTCCACAATTCCCACTGCCTTCTCTACTTCTGGATTTGTATGAATCAGTTCTATTGCTATGGCCCCTTAAAGTAGCCCATACTATTCAATCTGCCTTCCATCTTACATACCTATCTGGAGAAAGCCCCTGTCTTTTTTCTTGTTCTGCCTTCTATGGACCAAAAGAAGTAATTGCTTTAGGAATTCTTTTTATTTTCTTTGTTTATCAAACAAAAACTTATTAAGCTCTCAAAATGTTCCAGAAACTTTGTCAGCCCCAGACATAAAGAGTTGATTAGCCTAGGCATAATCCCTGTTCTTAGTAGCTTACATTCTTGTGGTCATAAGTGCTATGGAGAGAAATAAAATAAATTAAAAGGAAAGGAAGGGTTGGAGAATTAGGTAAGGCCTTCAGAGATGATGAATGATTGTTTTTCTTATATTTTCATCAGCCAATCAGGCAAAAGAAACAACCATTGCACAGGTCCTAAATGAGGAACATGTATAGTGAGACTATATACAGAACACACACACTAACTGGTGATGTAAGCAAGAGAGTGGTGGGAAATAAAGTCATATATAAATATGGTTAATATTTTGAGACAAACAGTGTTAGAAAATTTGCTTATTTAAAAGGGCAGCTTTTTTATATTACATATATCAAATATATTTCTTTTGTAACTTGTAAAAACTTAATAAAAAGCACATTATCAGGCTTTTCCACTTGTATTGAGGATAAAATGGCTGTGATAACATTAATAACATTGTGTAGTGTTTCTTATGTGTTTGCAAATATATATATATATGTATGTGGTCGTACTGAAATAATATTTATAAAATGATTGTGAAATTTATTTTATAGAGAGAAGCCCATCTGGAAGTGCATTTGGAAGTCAAGAAAATCTGAGGTGGAGGAAGGATATGACTCACTGGCGTCAAAACACCGAGAAGTTTGACAAGTAATATATCCTTCTGTTGTATGTTACTGTTGAGCTTGTTGGAGTTCAAATGCCAGGAAGAAAAAATATTAATTTTAGCATTATATTATATATATTAGGAATTAAAATCTTAGAAGACAAAGTAATTATGTTTAATTTTAAATTTTTAGATTTAAAAAGATATGGAGGGGGAGGGAGCAGAGCTGGGATGGCTCAGCGGGTTAAGTGCTCACTTTGTAGCCCCAGAGCCTGAGGATCTAATCCCAGGCCTGGCCCAGGCAGACCCATGTGCTGAACTGAGGTGTACCTCCAGGTTAGTTCTTGCCGGGGCCTATGCAGGAGGCTCCCGGCCCAGTTCCTTCCCTGCACAGCCCCATGCCCACCTGTGGAGTGAAACTATATGGAAAACTAATGCTGTCAACTATGGAGACTGCTCTAGGCCCTCCCCGTTCTCTCTGTCTCTCTCCCTGTCAAAACAATAATAATAATCTTAAAAAAAAAAAAAAAAAAAGATATGGAGGAAGACTTTTTCATATGGGATAGTAAAGCAGAATGTTACGTATTTTAAATGTGACCTCATTTTCCCCAACTCCCTTGGAAAATACATTCTGCAACTGTTTATGAACATATTTTGGGTATAACACTGAACTGAATACATGAAGGGTTATAAAAAATTAGAAAACTAAATCTTTACCCTCTTGGAACTTAAAATATAATTAAAGACAAAACACTGCAGTTCTGTTTCTAGCATGGGACCCAAGCTGGGTACTCTGACTGACCCTATTGCCAAAAAAACTAAAAATGTGCTAACATGAATGAGTCTGGGATCTTAAAGGACTATAGCTTTAACGTAAGAGGAACTAGAAATAAGCCACTGTCCAATTGTAATTGCAGTTAAAACTGGTTGGCTTAAAACTTGGCACTGCGTCAAGGGGCTAAATATTTTCTCTTGAGAATTCATAATTACAAGTTAGCCCTCAGGTAGCTTGACTAGTACTTCTAATTTTAGCACGGAATATTCCTCATTCCAGGAAACTGCTCAGTACTGTCCTAAAGCAAACCAGAATGATTGGTCACCCTATTTGAGATTCATCTTCAGCCCAAGCATTAGAAGATTCTCACAGATGAACTTCCAGAAATATTAGTTCACACAGTAAAATATAAAATACAGGAGAAGGCCCTGGGCGAGCCAGCAAAGAAACAACAGTCAGTACCCTATAGATGAGAGTTTAGAATGACCAGAAACTGTCTTAGTCTCTCTAGGCTGCTGTCACAAAATACCACATGTTACTGGTTTACTTATAAACAACAGACATTTATTTCTCAAGTTCTGAAGTCTGGAAAGTCCAAGATCATGGCACCATCTGATTTGGTGTCTGGTAAAGACCCTCTTCTAGGTTAAAGACTTGTTGCTGAGTCCTCATGGTAGAAGGGCAAGCTCACTCCCTGGGGCCTGTGTTACAATCTCATTCATGAGGCTCTGCCCTCATGACCTGATTACCTTCCAAAGGCCTCGCTTCTTGATATCATCGTCTCGGGCATTCGAGTTTCAACATAAGAATTTGGAGGGGACACAAATGTTCAGACCATAGCAAATGCTGAATATAATATAAATTTGTTAAAATTCTTTAACTTTGAGTGTCCACTTTTCTCTCTTTGTCCATTTCTGTGGTTATTTTTCCACATATCTTGGGGAAATCACATAGTAGCCAGATACTATACTGTATATTGCTTTATTCTATATTTGTGTAATGTGTTCTCTCTGCTTATCTTGCTATGTTCTAGGGGAAGCCTTTGTGTGTGTGTGTTCTCCAGATACTTTTGTTTAAACTACTGTCATGTTTCTTCACAGACATCTCGCTGGAACTTTATGTTTCAACATTGTGTATTTTCTTTTCAATTTAATTCTATTTTTTCCGTATTTTCTCCATAAATTTAATTTGTGAAATGTAAACTCATGAACTGTTTGCTATAGTGGTAGTAATAAATATTCAGAGATTAAGTTATCTTTTACTATGTCATTGTACATTCACTTTGATTTATGTTTTTTATCTATTTAGATGTAATATGTAGTTTCTATATATATATATGTATTGCTACTAAAACAAATGTCAACTTTAGCCATAAACCATCTGTAGTTTTCCTTAATTTTTTTATTGTCATTAAATAATACTTTTGTAAATATTTGATATTCAAGTAAACCACTTTATTGGCATCAATTGTTTTGTTTCTAATGAGCAATTCCATCCAGGGCCTCACTGAAGAATTAAATTGTTTTCTGCATCAAAATTTTTCAAAAATTTTGGGAACTTATATGAAACTTCAGGAAAAAAATAAGTACTTTTATCCTAAAGTAATATATTGATATCCTTGAACATTTTGAATGTTGCTTTCCACCAGGCATGTCCAACCTGTGGCCCAGGACAGATTTGTATGAGGCCCAAAACAAATTCTTAAAACGTTATGAGATTTTGAGGGGATTTTTTTTAACTCATCAGCTATCATTAGTGTTAGTATAGTTTATGTGGGGCCCAAGACAATTCTTCTTCCAGTTTGGCCCAGGGAAACCAAAAGGTTGGACACCCCTGCTTTACATGAAGCAGCCCTAAATGTAAATCCTAAATGTAAGACCTAAATGTAAGACCTACTGTCTATGCCATTCAGAACAAAGCATACTTGTCTGTTTCCTGTGTTTGTATCTCTGGAAGCTAAATGTTTCTGCTTTTAGTCGCATTATAGTACTGTGATAGGGTGGGAAAATGTAGATCAGTATGGTCCACAAAATGTAGGGTAAAACAACATTTTTTAATATGTAAAATATTTCTTTTTCCTTATTCTCTTATAATTTTTTTTTCATTGTTAAATTTATTAGGGTGACATAGATTGGTAACAATTAGATAGTTTCCAGATGTACAAATCTACATTACATCAGCTATGTATCTTACAATTTTTCATTGAGACAAATGGTTCCAATATGTTTATTTCTGTGCATCTTTAAGTCTTTTTTTGAATTGTGGATCTATTGGTTTTTAAAAAAGATAAATATGATTTCCTATAATGTTTTGTATTAGATCAAGAGCAGAAATTGAACATGAAGCACTGATTGATGGAAATCTAGCTACTGAAGCAAACCTAATAATTTTGGATACATTAGAGATTGTTGTCCAGGTAAGAGCACAAAAGAAGAGGAATTTAAAGTATAGATTTGGTAAGTTGGGGATTGAGGAGAAAGTATTTATTGAACCATATAATTACATTTAAATATTAGTAGTTCCTGAAAGTTATATTCTTACTCCTCTTTTTTTCCTCATGTTAAATCCTCTCTATTCTTTCTCCCCTTTTCTTCTCTTATTCAAATCCTGGTAACCTCCTTTTCCTTGAAGTCCTAGATCTTATCATTTTCCTGTTTACAAAAATATTTGTTTGAACATATTCTGTCTCCCTAACCAAATTGCAGGTATATCTCTATTTTATTTATCTATCTTTAAATCGCAGACAGTTTCTGTAACAGAATCCAAAGAGAGCATCCTTGGCGGGGTGCTAAAAGTACTGCTACATAGCATGGCCTGTAACCAAAGTGCAGTTTATCTGCAACACTGCTTTGCTACACAGAGAGCTCTGGTTTCAAAGGTAGGTTGCCTGCAGTCTTGTCAGACTTGTCTAAGGTCATTTGATATGTTCACTGGTTAATGTATATATAGTTACGATTTTAATAACCCAGGACCCTTGATTCTTTTTTGCCTCGCGCTGCTTGCCTTTTAGAATTCTCATTTGGATCACCTTTAACCAGTTTCTGGCTTAAAAAATAGTAGTTTGATGTAGAGAAGGGCCTGAAATTAATAGCTCACTTTAAATATGGGGCTTCTCTTGTTTCCTCTTAATTTGTTCTGTTCCCTATTAACTTGATTTATCAAGAATTCATTATTGAAATTATGCTATGGTGAATAGAAAAGAAGGTACATTTGTTTATTCAACTACTTCAAATGTTTATTTCCTGTTTATTTTACTCCCAAAATATGTATATTCTTAAATCTTAAAGGTAGGTATTTCATCTTTGTCATCTAACAAGATGGAATACAGAACTGCTGATAAAACTTAACCAATGAAAATGACTTACACTATTTTGTAACAGTAAAAACACATTATAGAATTATTACATATTGGTTACTTTACTAAGTATTTTATGCACATTATCTAACCTAAGATAGTCATACAATCCCATGTGGCTATTAGGCTCATTTTATGGATAAGAAAACTTACCCAAAGCCACACTACTACTAGCTAGTAAGTGGCATCATCAGTATTCAAACCCAGTCAGTCTGGCTCTGGTCCACATTATTAACCATTGGCAAATATTGTTCCTTAACCATTCTTTTAACTCCTGGGCTATTCTAAAAACTCTGTAGTTCAGGCTTTATTAACATATCTCTGGAACTTTTAGGGTTTAAGTTGGGTGTTGGTGTTGCTTTTTACAGTTCCCTGAACTCCTGTTTGAAGAAGAGACAGAGCAATGTGCTGACTTATGTCTCAGGCTTCTCCGACACTGTAGCAGTAGCATCAGTACAATACGGTCACATGCTAGTGCCTCTCTTTACCTGCTGATGAGACAAAACTTTGAGATTGGGAATGTAAGTATTTTGTCTCTGGATTCATAATGAAATAGAACTTCTGCAGCTATCTGTTAAATGGGTTTTTGGGGATCATGGAATTATTTTGTATATTTTGATTCTAATCCTGGACTGTCTTGATATTTCTCATCCTATGGATAGCTGATAAGAATCCAAATCTCTAGTTTTGCTTCCTGTACTAAAAATAACATATATAGTAGTACAGACTGAGAATATAGTGTATGTAAGGTTTAAACATCTTAGCTTGATAGTTTATGATTTATATACCAGTCTTTGAAGAATTCCATGTTTTCATTTGAGGTTTTTATATTTCATGTGTTGTATATTTTCTAGCTTTTTGAGCCAGATGTTTAATTCACATATTTTTTACTGATATAAGTATATTTAAGAATTAAATTTTAGAATTTTCCCTTGAACACTGCTTTTGGTATTTCATTGGTTCTGATACATATATAGTATTTTGAATATTCTTGTTTTGTAGATATTTTGTAATTTCAGTTTGTATTTTCTTTTTATCCCAAAGAGTTGACCATTCTTTTTATTTTCAAGTCTTGATGTAAATTTTTAGTTTTATGGGAGTGTGATCGTAAGTTTTTTATAAATGTTACACAAGCATTTAAAATGAAGGGGTATTCTTATTTTTAGAGTATTGAGTTAAAGAAATATACCTTATTAATTACATTACTCTGTTTTTCTGTGTTTTTAAATTTGTTTTCTATTTGGTGAATTAACAGAGGTGACTTTTTTTTTTTTTTGAAGATTTTTATTTTTATTGTTTTTGACAGAGAGAGAGAGAGAGATACAGAGACAGAGACAGAGTGAAGGGGGAGGGCCCAGAACAGTCTCCATAGTTGCACATCATTGGTTTTTCCATATAGTTTCATTCCACAGGTGGGCGGGGCTGCACAGGGCAGGAACTGGGCCAGGTGAGAACTGAACTGGGGATGCTCCCCAGTTCAGCATGTGGGTCTGCACAGGCCCGGGGCTGGGATTCGATCCTCGGTCCCTGGGGCTGCAAA